>JANRGW010011225.1:22781-37337 GCA_024733675.1 Psilopsiagon aymara | reverse complement strand
GATTTCCCCTTAGTGAAGCCATGCTGCTGTCACCAAGCACCTTGTTGTTCTTCATGTGCCTCAGCATGCCTTCCAGGGGAATCTGCTCCAAGACTTTGCCAGGCACAGAGGTGAGGCTGACTGCTCTGTAGTTCCCTGGATCATCCATTTTCCTCTTCTTGACAATGGGGTTATATTTCCCTTTTTCCAGTCATCAGGAACTGCCACAATTTTTCAAGTATGATGGACAATGGCTTAGCAACTTCATTTGCAGCTCCTTCAGGAGACACTGATGGATTTCATCAGGTCCCATGGACTTGTATACATTCAGGTTCCTAAGACAGTCTCAAACCAGATCCTCTCCTACAGTGGGCCCTGGATCTTCATTCTCACTGTTCCTGCATCTGCCTTCCAAGATTTGAGTGGTGTGGTCAGAGCATTCGCCGGTGAAGACTGAGGCAAAGTTGTCATTAAGAGCCTCAGCCTTCTCCAAATCCAGGATAGCCAGTTCTCCTGATAGCTTCTGGAGAGGGCCCATGTTGTCCCTAGCCTGTCTTTTATTTGCATTGTACCTATAGAATCCCTTCCTGTTATCTTTCACATCCCCAGCCAAGTTTAATTCTAAGTGGGCCTTAGCTTTCCTAAGCTGGTCCCTAGCTTCCCAGACAACACACCTGTATTCTTCCCAGGCCGCCTGTCCTTGCTTCCACCCTTTATAAGCCTCTTTTTTCCTTTGAATTTTCCTCAGCAGCTCCTTATCCATCCAAGGGGTTCTCCTGGCCCTTCTGCAGCACTTCCTTGATACACTCACAAAGAGATCAATGAAAAATCCACCCTTTCTGCGAACAAATCCCAAAATCACAGTGAGCAGCACCAAGTGAATGTGTTTCTGAATAATAACCCGTAACTCGTAATCAGATCAAGAGCAGGTCTGTTGATGTGGAACACTAATCCAACATCTGTCACGCTGTGTTAACAGATGCACTCCTTTACCAAGGGACAAATCTAGTACAAGTTTCATTTTATTTTTGACACTGACCGCTCTTTTACAGCCACTGCAGGTTCAGAACTATGAACAGAAAGAACAGGACAAGCTGGACATGCACACAGACCTCACATCCATAAGAAATTATACAAAAAAAATAAAATTAATCCACATTTTAGATTGCACTGACTTAAGGACTGCCTCCTTCCAAGTGCACAGCTAGGGGGAGTGCTGGAAACAGTCACAAAATGCAGCTGCCCAACAGGAGACAACCTTTCTCCTAACAAGGTAAATTTTTCAAAACATGGTACTACTTTCTGATCCTACTGACTGCAATGGGGCTGTGCTACCCCCACGAGTGAGGACATTCCCCCATGGGTTCATCTGATGCTAAATTAAACCTCCAGGAGGTACAAACACCCAAGCACAGGACAGCAAGCTAAGATACTGGTCTGGCCTTCAAAATCTGTCCAAGACTCTGTGTGTGGGAATTGCATGGTTACTGAACAAGTGTGTTCAAGGCCCTACATGAAGCAGTTAATGCTTCATGAAGCTCTTTTACACAGTATCTCTGTTGGAATTCAGACTAATTCTTGCCCACCCTGGGAAGTCAGCTTTCATAGATCCCTGAAATCTTACAGAACAAAGTAACATTTTAAAATCTTCTCTAGCTACAGGGAATTTCAGTCAGTTAGAACACTACTTAAAACAAAATTCTGGGCATGCTTCATGCAAATCCAATACCTAAGCCATGAACAGGTAGGTGTCTGTAAAAGGGTTAGTTTAAAAGATAAATTCAATCTTTAAGTTTTTTAAAAACAAATTTTAGGATAGTACTCACTTTTCTGAAATTTCTTCCAGAAGTTCCACCAGTTTAGCAGCCAAACCCAGCTGTCGAAATTCTGGTGCAACAGAGAGAGCAGTTACATGTCCATGCCATTCTTCCCTATCCACAGAGCCTCCTGCTTTACCCATTACTGTGACCACACAGCATCAGCACAGCAGCATCTTTAGAACAATGCACCACACTCTCTACACCTTTAGCAAAACACACCCCAGCATATAAACAAACACTGCAAGGACTGTGGTAAAGGCTCACACAGCGATGTCTATGCTATGACTCGGTGCTTCAGCAACCACTAAAAACGTCATTTTCCTCAAGTGTTACAGTTGTTCCCTGATAGTGTAAAAAAATATAGCAAAAACCTGCCACAAGTATTCTGAAAATAACTGCTTCAGGCACGAATACCAAATGCAAATTTTAAGGAATTCTTGTGAGTCTTTAACTGAGCAGAATTAGGATCTAACTACAATAATGGAGGAATGGAGGGCTGGAAAGCCAAAACTAAGTCACTATCCTGGAAACTACTGGAGACTTTTGGTGACCATGGAGGAGCAGAGCCTGGGAAGCTTTGCCAACCTGGTAACAGAAGTTGAGGCCCTGCAAACACAGAATGTTTAAAGAAAAAAAACAAAGGGAGGTTGGGGTGTTTTGGGTGCTTCTCTGTATTTCCTCTCCTTTCTACACAGAGCCAAACCAGTGTTAGTTCACTAATGAATACTCACACTTCTACATGGTACTCTTATAAACATCAGTCACTGCCAATAAGCACCTGATGTGGTAGGTACAGAGAAACCTTCCATACAGCAAATGCTTTAAGCTTTACTATGTTAAATCATTTATTTCCCTTAAAGACCCTTTATTCTGCTTCCCAAGGGAGGACGGGGGGAGGGGAGGGGAAGGATCAAACAAACCAGTGTGTCCATGTGGAATGATTTCTGCAAAATACAAATATTGCACAGCAAATAAGCAATAGTCACACAGTCCCAGAGCTTTCCCTTACAGGACAATGCCAAACCCAAGCTCAGCATTTTTTATTATGACGACTGACAGCTTGAGATCAGAGCTGAGTGCAGGGACTCAGGATTAAAGGCTGAGAAAGTTGGGGCTGTTCAACCTGGAGGAGAAGGCTGCATGGAGATCTCATAGCAGCCTTCCAGTAGCTGAAGCAGGCCCATAGGGATACTGGGGAGGGACTCTTCAACTCTTCATTAGGGGCTGTAGTGATATAAGGAAAGCAAGTGCCTGGAAAAAAAAGGGTTAAAAGACTTTTAACTTAACTTAGGTCTAAGATAGAGAACAATGTGTTGTAAGCCTGTGGTATAACAGAATTTAGTAGTCTGACTAACATGAGTGGATTATTTCTTACCATCCTTCTAATTTTCAGTTAGTTTGGAGACAAGTGACTCCCGAACATCTGCTAGCTTAAGATACTCCTTGTCTGCCCATCCTGTTTTGCTTGCAATAAATTTTGTACTGGGTCACACTGTTCTAAATCCTTGCCAGCTATCAAAAAATTACAGATATGATGGCTTTCAGCTAGTTCTGTGATTACAGGGGCATCCAACTGTGCCAAAGGTGAAAAGCACACTGTGGGAAAGACTACTTACTTCATCTTGAAGACCCCTGCCCATTACCATCGGAGGGCAGTGCACAAGCACCAAAAGGGAGGAGACTTATGATAATGAGCTCCTAAACTAATTGTAATAGCCCCACCCGTCTCTCGGGAACCTAACAAATATGCATGTTCGTATGTAATAAATATCTACTTGCTTAACCCCTCGGTGTGCAAGTTAGGAGTGTGAAGGGGCCCTATAGGGATGCTGGAGAGGGACTTCTCATTAGGGATTGCAGTAACAGGACAAGGGGTAACAGGTTCAAACTTCAACAGGGGAAGTTTAGATTGGATATAAGGAAGAAATTTTTTACTGTTAGGGTGGTGAGGCACTGGACTGGTTGCCCAGGGAATTCATGAATGCTCCACTGCTGGCAGTGTTCAAGGCTGGGTTGGACAGAGCCTTGCGTGGCATGGTTTAGTGTGAGGTGGAACTGGATGATCTTAAGGTCCTTTCCAACCCTAACTATTCTATGATTCTATGATCCCCCTTGCACCTGGGCCCATTATAAACGTACCTGCTTTATAACTCTGAGTTGCAGCCTGTTTTCATGCTTCAGTAGTACTAGGACAAGGGGTAACAGGTTCAAACTTAAACAGGGAAAGTTTAGATTAGATATAAGGAAGAAGTTCTTTAATGTGAGGGTGGTGAGGCACTGGAATAGCATGCCCAAGGAATTTGTGAATGCTCTATCCCTGGTGGTGTTCAAGGCTAGGCTGGACATAGCCTTGGATGACATGGTTTAGTGGGAGGTGTCCCTTCCTATAGCAGGGGGGTTGGCACTGGATGATCTTAAGGTCCTTTCCAACCATAACTATTGTATGACTCGCTAATTCTATGATTACAGAAATGCACCAATATAAAATCTTCTACCACAGCCAAGAGCCCTTGCCAGGCTAGCAACACCAAACCAAAAACTGCTGCTGTGAGTCCCATCTAGTACCCTAAGAGAGGCATGAAACAGGAAGATGCTATGCTACAGTCCCCTTCCCTGTGGGAAAAAGTGAGGAGCAGGAAAAGCTCCTGCGCTATAACCCCCTCAACATGCAGCACAGCGACACTGCAACGCCGGGATCCCGCACTCACTGTAACCCATTAGCTCCCCCGGGCGCGTCGGCGACAGTGAAGTACTCGGGCCAGTGCATCAGGTACTGCAGGTAGAACGGGATCCTGCGCTGGACCTCGGTTCAGAAGCGAGCTGCGATCTCAACCGAGCAGCAAGAACTCGGCCTCAGTCAACGGGACCAGGTTGCTTCAGGGGGAGATCAGTGGTTACCGAGGGGCGGCGCGGCCCCGCCCACCCAGCGGGGCCCCGAACTCCAGAGGGGTACGAAGGAAGCCATGGCCGAGCGCGGGCACCGGGCGAGGGCTCTCAGCCGGATGTGGCGGAGCGCGACCGGGGCTCCCGTGCTGTTGAAGAGGAAGAGGTGGTAGCAGCTGAAACCGCGGAGCGCCACCATGATGCTGCTGCCACCGGCCCGGAAGCGCTGCCGCCAGACCAGGGCCTCTTCGCCGGTGAAGCGCAGACAGAGGCGGAGCCTCGGGGCTTCTTAGGTGGTGGCGCCAGCGGTTTCAGGAGGCCCAGCCTCTTCCGCTTTAGCCACTCGTCGTGTTCCTTCACGCTCCTCCCTCCGCGGTCCTGGCGAGAGCCACAAGAACGGCACCTAACTCCCCTTACTTGTGTTTAATTCGTGCTGGTTCGCCCGCATCCAGTGTTGTGCGCTCCGCTGTCCTGGAGCTACAGCAGCGGCCTCCCCCCGCCCCGATACAGAATACTCCCGGTTCAGGATGCCGCAGTTCTAGAGATAAAAAGGACCATGTGCTGAACCTAAGATGTGCCTGGAGAAGGCTGAGACTGCGAGGGGGGGATGAGGCCATAAAGATGCAAAATAAGATGGCGAAAGGGCAGAAGCTGGGTTTTACTTAAACTGCTGGTGGTGGTAGTTTATGTTTTGCAGCAGGCACTTACTGTGAATTCACAAGTAATCCCCTAATGTAGTGTTAACTTTTCTATTAAGCCTGTTTTATTAGTAAGATTTAGGGATTTACTGCCTCCAGCTTTATTTCCCTTAGCCATCCAGTTCTCCTCAAAAAGAGGGGAGTAATAAAGAGAAAACACCTCCACTGTTAAGATTTTTCATGCACTTAGTGTTTTGTAACATCAATCATTTTGCACTTGAGAAGATGAAAGAGCTTGTTTTTACAAGTCCAAATTCCATACAAAGTTTTTCTGTTGTGGTTCCTGGCATTATGAGAAGTGTTTGGCACAACACAGTGAATAGAATAGTCTAATTTTCAAAAGAATCAATTGCACAAGAAGACAAGAGGATTCTGCTGAGGTTATTTGAGCAGGCATTTTCCTTTTTGCACTCTTTTTCCTTCGTTTCATGCCTGAATTCTGAGTTTCTTAATACCGTGCCTCTCTGCTTGAGTTCTTCCCATCTTATGAAAACAGCAAAATTTTCTTTAGGACTACGGTGAGTCTTAACTTCAGAAGAAATGGTTCGGCAGTCAAGATAAATGCCTGCCTGCTTGCGTCTACTGACTGTTCAGGTCAAGCATGTTAACTAATGTTACTGCATCCTTCTTTTCCAGGGAATTTAAAGAGGGATAAGCAGTATAAAAACACAGCAGCAGAGTCTACTGATACACAAAACATTCAAGTACAAACCATTTCTTAAAAAACAACCCCCCCACCCCACCCCAAAAACCACAGCACACAACATCCCAAATTACAGTATTACAGTGTATTATGTGCAAAACTCACCATTTACAAAATGAAATACAAACATGTCAAAGAGTTTCAGATATATGGCAAACTGACGAAATGCTACACATCTCCCTATGTACAATACACATGCCACTCATGACATTTTTGTAATCATCTGCGTTGTGTTAACACGCAGACTTGGGGGAGAACCCCATGTCCTTTTAAAGAGTAGCCCTAATTGACATGATTATGGTCCACAGCATTACCCATGGCATTGGTTATAAACCTATAGATTTATCAGAGATAAAACTAAGATCTGTAGAACATGTGCACAACACACATTTTATCTTTGCACATGTAGGACTTACTTTCACATCTTACCTACTGAGTAACTTAGAACCATGAAATGCTACAACACATTCTTCAGTCCAAGATACATTTTGATGTTGGTGACAAACTACGCAATATAGTTGAGGTCTCCTTCACCTTAATGATGTATTTAATCCTCTGCTAATATAAACAATATCTGAGATAGGTGTTCTTACATCCCTCTCCAAATCTACAGTATTACTTACATAAAAGTTCCTTACCAACCTCCTTCACTTAGCCTGAACCAGCAGACTAACATATTTTAATCTCAAATCATGCTCTCTACGTTCTTTCTCTGCCCCTTCTCTGTAACCTTTTATTTCAATTTCCTCTTCCAACACCACAGTTCTGTCTAAAAATAATGCATATAAACAATAATCCAGATAACAGTATATGAAATTCAGATAAAGGCACTGAAATCGCCAGTGCCAATGTTACAATCTTCTTACAGGTAATAGGAGTTTCGTAAGAACCCTCCTGTTACAGGAAAAGAAGATAAACCCCAAGACTTTTAATGCAATACTCTTAAAACCAGCAAGAGATTTATTCTTGTATATTAAATGTTAAAATCACATGCATAATTATAGAATACTTTATAGTTAAAAAAATATTTCAAAAACCAACCCTGACAGTTTACCTGCAACTGCTATAAAATTTCTATGATATATATATATATATAAACCCATGGCGATTCTGTAATCAAAAACTTAGGAAAGGATGCAATCATCCAGGTAATTAGGAGTTAACTGATGCCCTGCATCGGACAGTCTTGTCAATCTCATGCCGATGAAACTGAGATCATATCAGCCAGTTTACTGAAATACTTGTCTAGCATACATATATTTAAAATCAAAATGACATCTGGCTAAAGGATGAGTGTAAGAAAATAGATTTTTGCACACAACAGCAAAAGACCTGCAAAGTGCCACAGTATAAGATGGTTCAAAAGAGTCCAGTACAAGAAATTCAGCTTCACGGGCTGTTTACTGAAACACGCTGGTGGAATATTCTGCATAACTGGCCATATGCGTGGTTTACATGGGGCTTTGTAAGCAATGCTACAAGTGTCTGTGTGTGTTTACTACTAGGCATTTATGGTTTTAGATGTGTTTTAGCCTAAGAAAGGCAGCCAAGAAGATGTTTTCAACAGTTAACAAGGAACAGAAACTAAACGATGAGTTGCTGTTTTTAAGAAGCTGAGTCATCACTGTTTTGGAAAATGGCACCATATGGATCACAGTTAATGCGCTTGTAGACAAAGTGAAAGACCTGGGGCTGCGGACGGCTGTGCAACTCTGCCTTAATCTTCTGAGGGTAGGTATCCTCTGTCAGTTGCTGCCAGGTGTCGTCAACAAAAAGAAACAGGCTGTATTCTTCTGGATTGTCCACTTTAAACTTTTCAGCACAAAGCTGACATACATCTTCAGTAGTGATATATGGTCTTACTAGCAAGGTCTTTCCTGTACAGCCACTGTTAACTTCCTGGAACGCAACACGAAGGTAGTTCTGCAGAATGAGAAAACAGACATCAAGTTCAAAAAACCAAAACTCATCCTCTGAAAGCTGAGTCGTCAGCAACAAACAGCAAAAAACCACTCTCCATGTTCTAGGTGGGAAACACACATCAGTGATTCCTGTGCATTATGGCCACCTTCTGAATTGTGATGTTGGTGGTAAAACTGTGCAAGTCTGTAGTGAGCATAAGAGAAATTCCTAAGATGACACTCTCCTTTCCTTGTCTTACCTTCTAACCCTGCAATGAAGAATGAACAGACCCATGCTTTTAGTGTGACTTGATGTTTGGCCTTACTAGGAAATAAACCACTATCAATCAAAATAAATGACTGAGGCAGCACACCGAAGAGATGAGGCTGCTGCTGCTGGTTAATGCTTCAGAACAGAAGATTCACACAGTGTATTAGTGAGAAGGATGAAGAAAAAAAATCCTCTGTCAGCAGCACACAAGTGTTTTGATCCACAAGCTACTGCATGATAAACTGTACTCTTATGCTGCAGCATGCAAAATGTAATCCATCCTCATGTGGGACATTTTCATCATGTTAAGAAGTGGCAATTTGCTGTCTGAACCTGATGTAACCAAGTTTCATGTCACAGCATTTTCTTTTTTAGAAGTCATAGAGGGATGCAGAAAGAAAATTCACTCTGCGACATTAGGATAAATGCATCTGATCTTGAGGCAAAAGCTGGATCTTTTTTCTTTGTTGGAATTGACACATGACCCCAACTGATAACATGGACAAATTCTAAATATGCCCTACAAGGAAATGCAGTTGTACCTTTAAAAGAGCATTTCAAAAGTAAAATCAGAAGCAACAACTGGAAAAACAAAACAAAAAAAACCACCTTTTGGACACATCAACAAGGCATCCTCTTGTCATGTGCTTTTCTTTAAAAGAGATTAACTGCATTGAAAAATTAAAAAGCAGTAAAATGCAAGAAGGTGGGGAAAAAAAGACAGTGAGAAAGACCTGCTTACTGACTGAGCTGGTACCTATGTTTGTATGCTGAATAAATTCAGCATGCTAAATCACAATTCACATTTCATAAAGCAAGCTGTTAAAAGCTAAGATTGAAAAGAATGTTCATATGACTTAAGTTCTAAAGATTACTCTTTAATAAAATTGGTTTCTGTGGGGTTTTCTGATAGCTTGTGGGCAAACACTGAAGCATTTAAACCAGCAGGACTGAACTTGACTGAATAGAAGTAATCCATTTTTGTTACTCCATGTGAAGAAATTATGAAAAAAATCAGGCCTATACAAGACAAAACTCACTACAATTTCAATTTCTAATGTAGCTAACACAGAGAAGACCAGGCTTTAAATGCATGTGCTTTTAGATAGACAAGACAGCATCAAAGAGTGGCGGTTTGCAAAAATGCCTGTAACTCATATTCCAAGTATCAAATGTATGCAGTATCAGAAAGCTGTATTTAATCATCATCAAAATATGAGATTTTTTTCTTTTCCATCCTTTTGAGGGAGGGAGGATGAAGACTTTCCAGGGCCCCAAACCCGACAAGGCTGTGAGACTGCATCACAGAAATGCAGTGATCACATCCTGGTGCAAAGTAGGAAAGACAAGTTGAGCTGAAGTTGTGTCACATGCCGGTTGTAGGGAAGGTGCTTTGTTTCAGGACTGCTGTATGTGGAGAAAGTAGATGGAAAACTGTCATTCTGAGCAGTAAGCAAAATGCTTGAATTTATGCCAAGCATAGCCTGGAAGTGGTGTGATCTTACTGATTCAAGGCTCTCTTTTAAAGAGACATAAGAAGGAGAAGCACTGGACACACTTGGTGCCAGCTCTTCCCATGCCTCCCTGCACCTTCTCATATCCAGCTGTTCAGAGTTAGTTTGGCTGAAGTTCATTTGCTGAGGAAGAGAAGGTGAAATGGAATACAAGATCCTGCTGAAAGAATCTTCCATCATTTAGTTATCCAGCAGAAATACAAGGTGATGAGTTTTGCCAGAAGAAGTGTAGTGTTTTGCTACAAAGAGCAAAGACTCAGGCTACTTGAATCTGACACCTAACTACTGGTAAGCACAATATAAAATGGATCACAGTAAGATGGACTAGCTTTGTGCACTAGCCATAGTCTGGAATTTCTGATAATCAGTTCTTCTCTTCCTAAGAGAGGCAAACTGCGGAAGGCTGCTTCTTCTCCCAACTCATTCCTATTCAGTGTTGGGCTGCAGTTGCTTGTGTGGCCGTTGATAAAGCAGAATGAGCCTCAACTGAAAGGCTTCATAATCTGCGGATGACCCCACACCTTCATTTCTCAAGCTTTTAACTACATCATATCTAATTGATGGTTGTCATTAGCCTCTGTCAACTTTGCACTGTGGTATGAACTGTAAACAACTGAACACAAAAGTATTCTTCTCTATTCCAGCATTCTCCTTGCTTCAGTCCATAAGCTGGTGCATCTGAACAGACAGTCAACAGCATATTAATGAAAGACATGCAGGCCTGGTTTTAAGAGATGAAGCAATCCCAACTGTTTTGTTATTCTTCAGTTGAAGTTACTGCCCTACTCTGAAAGGGCAGTAAGAAATGGGGGAGAGGAAAAAAAAACAAACACAAACATGAAGACATTCACTGTATAAAACTCTACTCCTTGCTTAAACTTTAAAACTGTAGGCAAGCTTTTCTCCCACCTCTCCTCTCTATTACCTGCTGTATGCCACCATTAGCTACTGGGAAGTTGTGCTGATTTACACCACTGGAAATATGGATTTGTTCTTTTTTAACAGTAATGCATATAAAGAAGCTGAATCTAAGATATGATTCAGTTTGACTCACTCTGCATGACTTAAATAGAAGGGAAGGCGGGAAAGTTCCATTATTTAGTGTTTTCTTCAGGCATTCATGATCAAGATCTATTATAATAAAGTGCCAAGACTTCAAGGAAAATTTGCCAGCCATATTCTCAGTACTGCTTCACTCCACTTGGAGCCCCAAAGGATTCATTATGAATCATACCTCTCAAATGGGTATTTCCAACAAAACAATCATTCCTTGGTTTTCAATTCAGCCCTAAGCTCTACCTGAAAATCATCAACTGAAGGTATTGTCCTGTTCGTTGTCCTCCTCTTGTGCCATTGCCGGAGAGTATCTCTGGCTTCTGAACTTAGCAGTTGGGCAGCTTGTTCTTCCTGGAAGTTCTTAATCAGTGAAAGTGCTCCATAAGCGCTTGTCAAATAATAGCCTCCTGTGAAGGACAGAAAGGGAAGAACTTCTCAGAGTGGTCACAAAACCCCTGCTAGTTCTGACTGGTCCATCAGAAGCACAACTATTTCTTTATGCATGCCCACACATACATCACTCAAAGTCCCTGTGCTCTATTGCCAAAACATTTATACGCAAAAAAAACCCCAGATCGCTGGCTTGCAAGATACTGGATGGCATGTTCCCAGCTCCTAAGACATGCAGTGGCTGCTCCATATTATCAAGTGATGCAATAGTATCTGAGTCCACTAGTGCTGGGATAGCTGGTTACTTAAGATGACTGGTGGTCACTCTCTTACTCCTGAGTATTGTTACAAAGTTGAAACATGAGTTTTCTTCAAAAAATATTTCCAAACACTGATTTGTTTTCTTCCCAAGCTTCAAGTGGGGATGAAATAAACATGGCTATTTAAACAAAGTAAAAGAATCTACCACTGTTCAGGAAGTTCAAAGCAATCACCTTTCATAGAAATAAAGCAACAATAATGTATGATTTGTACCTTGGAAGTATTCTAAAGAGTTTCCCATTTTTTTAAAAAAAAAGGAAAGACAGTGCTTGTCATCTTTTTAGTATTCCCCATAATGTCCTACTAGTTCAGGAGGTGACAGGTACAGTCCTCCATACTTCACCTTTATTATATGATGGAGAACAAATTAAAGTCACGACAGAGTTGCCTATGAACAAAAGAAGCTGCAGGTCACAAAGGAAAAGGAGCCTTAACAGGAGGTAACAGTCCTCAGCAACCAGTAGAAACAAGAGAAATGCTGTTACTGGTTTCTCTCACTCTTTTTAAAGTAAACTATTTGAGTGGGAGTGTCCAATTAAGAGGCAGCACAATCTATTCATGGAGCCATTCAAAGATCATTCTATGCTTACAGTAGTATTTTCTGTATTACTGGTAGTATCTTCCTGGCCTTTAGCTCTGCAACAAGTTCAATACATAAAATACATGCAAGACCCATAAGACACACTGGACAATGCATTACATTTGAACTGCACAACCCCAAATCACTAAATAATTTTTACTGCACGATATAGCTCAGCTGGTGCCAAAGACAGGGCCAAACGATAGACAGATTTGTTTTGCTGCATTTAAACCAACATGGCTTAATAGTTCAGTAAATGTTTCTGCCCTTCAAGCATGTTAATGGTCTCCAGCTTCCATCTCAACTATTTTCCTAAGATTCCCAAACAACACACCAGAGGATGCTCTGTACACAAAGCAGGGAACAGACTAGTGCCAAATTGGAGAAGTCCTGGCACAGTTCTCTTTGCATACCAGCACATAAAAGGATACAGCACTTTCAGCAAGCCAAGAGATAGCACGAATGGGAAACATACACATACGCTTAAACTCACGGATGAACTTGGTCTCAAGAACCTTTATACTTCCTCATGAACTGGTAGATTCTGAGGCCTACCAAGAACTTGCAGAATGCCTCTTTGTTAAAAACACCACCACGAAAACAGAAAGAAGGGAGATTTCCTGGCCTCTAGTGGACTTCAGCCATCATTCAAGAGTGCCTTAGGAAACAGATTCCTAGGGCTCATAAAAGTACTTTGTGAGAAGCAAGTAGTGGGAAGAAGCAATCATTAAGGGGGTCAATATTCTCAAAAGCACCTTCCCCACAGGGGCAGAGAATTCCCCCAGAAATTTTTTACAAAGCACCTAAACCAAGTCCCATTTCGTGTCTCACAGCTTAACTGCATGCTGTGGCTCTATAAATACTCTCAAGATATTTTTAGGCACAGAAGATAACCACATTTGGCACCTGCACAGTGTATGTGCTTGCTTGCTGTCATGCTGCCTCTATTTTAGACTCCCTTTGAAAGGATATCTACTCAAACAAGGTTAACAGCAACTGTGCTATGAGGAAGAATTCCCCCTTCCCGAGTCCTTCACTCAATTCTAATAAATATAAATAAATGATTACCTTCTCCATGCAGCAAAGATGGATCCAGCAATTCCATCATGTATTCAATTTCAGTATCCAGTTCCAGCATATCACACTGGGCTAGTACATATGTCAACACAGGCAAGAAATCATCAGCTCCATACAGCCTCCCTGGGTTGAAGGGAACACAGTGACAGACACACCATAACCTTTTACCTCTTTCAGTGTTTGAAAGGAAAGCATTACTTTACCATCCTCATTGACCAGTACATTTGCATTACTTTAGAGCCTCCTGCTATTGATGTGCGGAAAAGAGAACATTATCTGACACTCACTGGACAGGACTCTAACACCAGCTTCATCTTGTACTTCTTAACTACCACAAATCCGATGATGCACAACTTGTGGCATGCAAGGGAATTTAAAGACTGGGCTCACCTTTGCAACAGCTCAACTGGTGAACTCATAAGGCTGTCATGCCTGTCTGATCTGACTTCCACCTGCACTTTTATCACTGGATAAGAAGTGTGATGAATAGGCATTATTTATTTATTTATTTATTTTACACATGCAGGGATGACATCCACTTTCTGGAAGGATCCAGCCACATATATCAGTTTATAGGTCTGAATCCCAGCAGAAAAGCCTGAAGATAAAAGCCTATTAGATTTGACATGAAAACTCAGATCATTTCTGTGACACAGCACAGCTAGAAACATCAGTGAGCAAAGCTTCATGTAATTCCCAACTAGCCAGTGAAGCCTCATCAGCAATGGCAGCATACAGCTGCACACAGGGACTGTGCTGTACCTAGGTCTGTCCTACTCCTACCACTTTTACTTCATTTAAACTTTGTGTTTAGAAAAACACTGTGTGGCCAGACTTCTGGGTCTGTCCAAACTGCATTCATTGTGTAACTGATGTGATGGTCACTTTAAACCATGAAGAGCAGGAGCCAACTTAAACTTTGGTGAAACTCCACGTGACTGAGGGGCAGATACCTATAGTTATACCAGCTAAGGAGGTAAGGCATATCCTCCAGGTATAATATTACTATCTGGCTGTCAGACACTAAAACTGCTGCTGTGTCAATGCCATGTTTTCTAAACTTCATACGACAAAACAAGACAACCTAAGAAGTTTTACCACATCTTAGCCCAAGCCCCTCAGTGAAACAGTTAACTGGCAGCAGCCTCTCAATATTTTTCTTCTGTATGCTGGAATCACTTTACTCAATGAAGTAAAATAATGTGGATTCCTATATCCATTTTAATCCACAGGATTATGCACAGAAATAATAAGATGGGCAGGAGCTTGGACCTGAATCATAGAATCACAGAATCATAGAATAGTTAGGGTTGGAAAGGACCTTAAGCTCATCCAGTTCCAACCCCCCTGCCATGGGCAGGGA
>JANRGW010011225.1:0-17110 GCA_024733675.1 Psilopsiagon aymara | reverse complement strand
TGCTCACAAGCCGAAAGTCCAAAGGAAAAAAAAACCACAGCTCCACACCGGCTACCAAGAAGGAGAAAAACGACTGCCACTGCCGAACCCAGGACACACCCAAGTTGCGAATTGAGCACTGATCCTTTGCATTAACATCTCTGTACACTTCCCACATCCAAATCAGCAACTAATTCAGCATGCGCAAAGTACTTAATAGTCCCAAACAGGCACTCTTCAGATTTATTTTTAATTGACTATCATTTCAGCTGAGCACCATGTAATGTTCCTGAAATGATATTTATAATTAGCCTCTAGCCTCAAAATGGGAACTGGAAATGCTTTGATAAATGAATTGCAAAGGCCAGCCAGCTCGTTTCGTTGTGACTTGTGGAAACACATCTGCATCCTGTGCTGACATGCTGTTTTGTTTTGCTGCTAACCACACAAGTCTGCATCTAGAGGGGACACGTGAGTCATAGCCAGTGTCCTTACGCAGCCTCTTTACAGCCCTTGCTGTCTGAAATCACAGGCACGCTCTCACCTCCAGGCTGACAGTTCACTTGTTACCAACTACTGTTGCACCCCTGAGATTACCTTTCAGATTCTAGCCCTGGATTTAGAAACTCACTTTCTCATCTACAGTGGCCAAAACACTCATTAGTAAAAGAAGGGCTCAGTAAGAAAGAGACTGAGCAAGCCTGGGAACTATCATTAAAAAGGCACAGTACTGTGCAAGTAAGATTGCCTAGGCACTGTTTTGGAATACCACAGTGTATTCATGCAGGACACCTGACTACATTGCATTTGCTTTGTTTTGGATTTTCCTAATATCTAATCATTTTCCTATATTGGCATGACTGATACAAATCTACTTTAAGGTAGCTCATGTCAGGATGGCCAAGTGTCCCATTCTTGGTGGATGTCTATAGTGGCACATGATGCAGACAAGGGCATCTCCTCCAAAGCAGCAAAACTTAAAAGTTAAAACCTCACACAACCCACATTCTTTGATAATTTGCACAACCCTGAAAACAGTGGACTGAGGTGGGTGATGGATGGGCAGCAGTGGCAGAAGCTGAGCAACTAAGGAATAAAAGTCTCTTAGGGTAAACCACCCTTCATTTTACCTAAATAAAGCATACTAATGAATGACAGAACTATCTGTTCTAGGTTTTCTTTGCTTTAATCATCTGTGGGTTAATTAAAACTCATGCTATGCCTGTGTGGCAAACACATGCCTTCTCTTGAAGTAGTACTAAAGGAGCAGAGAAAAAGTCACAAAGCAAATAAAAGGGAAGGTCAGGAAAGGGAGAATCAAAACCTCTGCTTCTACTTAGTGCTTTTACCAACTGCTTCTTATTTGCCCTATCCTCCCACTTACATAGTGAAAAGAGGAGTGCTCAGGGTCACACTGGTCAGCCTCAATTCAACATGAAAAGATAGTAGGATGTATAACAGGACAGGGGGACAGGACACCAAAACAAATGTACAAGCACCTAAAAAGTAACACAGTACTAAAAAACAGCCAACGTTGAGTTTTTCAGGGAGAAATACTGGCATAGCATTCTTATTCCTTTGAGAGGGTAACTGGAACAGTGAAGTGAGGGGAGCAGAGGGTAGGCTGTATCTGAACCTTTTTAAGACTCATAACCCTATTCAGTGCAACTTTGCTATAAGCAAACAAGGGAAATACTATTTATAATAATAATTAAGGTGGGTGCATGAATGGGTGCATAAAATACTGCACTGAGAAACCCAATTATCAGTGTTTGACTGTCAAACAAGACAGATATTTGAAAAGAGGTGCCATGGAGGTCAGCACTGGGCTTTAGTCTATTTAGTATTTTCATTAAAAATCTGGATGATAAAGCAGAGTCCACATCCAAATCTGTTCGTGATATCACAGGCAGGAGAAAGGCATCACCAGTCCTTTAGCTGTTATCTTTGTAAGCGGGAAACAGGCCTAAAGCTAACACAATAAAATCTCCTAATAACAACAGTGAAACATTGCCTTTCATCAAGAGCAATACAAAGGCAAAAGTGCTACTCAGAGTAACCTCCCTCAGAGCAGAGCAGCTGGCTTAGTGGCTCCCATAGGGAATGGGTTACTCTCCTCCAGCTCCATCTGCCCGCAACTCCTCCATACAGACCAGAGCCCCTACCATAAGACCTGTCCTGCCAATAAGGGACAAACACATTCCCTCCAAGCCTCTTCTAACATTCAACATTTAAAAATCCATTCTGGATTAGAAATACCAATGCAAATAACAAGCAGTATTGTTTAGGCACCTTCCCACACAATCAGTTTACACCTTATTGCCAAATTACTTAAACCTGTCAGTTCCTGGGCTACGCGCAGATTCAGGCATTGAGACTGAAGCTGTTCAGGTATTAGATCCCACCTGGTGGAATGTTGACAGTCAACTGGACTCCTTTCTATTTACAGCCAGGAAAACAAACACAAAAACTCCTGAAAATTAGCTATTCAAGCAGCTGTGGACTATCAGGTCCTTCTGACCAGTCCAGGTCCTTATTCTGTGGATATGTATTCAGGTGTGGGAAACTTCTTTTAAAAAAATACTCTGCATTCACCCTTTAACTACAAAAAGCCATGTGCCCTAGTCTTGACTCTGCCCCAACACTGGGAATGCCATTGTTTCAAGAAGGGTAACAGCTTACAGTGCTAAGAGTAGGAGACATCTGTCAAGAATAACCAGAAACATTGATGCATTCTCTCAGTGATTTGGCAGAAGTTAAACAATTTGATATGCCCCCTGTTTGGGAAACTTAACAAGATCTCCCACAGAAGTCTTTTGGTTGCAAGAGTCTGGGAAGTTCTACATGATCAAAGATCACTGCACAGACATGGGAGAAAGTCCCAAACACCAAGAGCTTTACAGAACCTTGGAGGGTGCTGCTGCAGCACGTACTGAAATTCAGGAGACAATAGTGGGGTAAGGTGAAATTTGGCCCTCCAGAATGGGCAACCAGTTGCAGCAGCAGTTCTGCTGGATGGGAGAAGAGGTAAGGACCAGTTCCAGCTCCTGTCTACTTGGCAGGACTAGTCTGAGCAGCTGAGAGGTCCCAACACCTTGTGCTAAGGCTCCCTCCATGACCCACCAGTGTCAGCAGTGGGTGTGAGTCGCAGGGCGAAGCTGCTGCCTGCTCTTGCAGTCATCAGGCCTGACCAGAGCCTCTGGGCTCAGACACTGACTTGCCACAACCATGAGAAATACCTGATGAACAAGAAGGAGCACCAGCTGACACACTGAGAAACCTGCACCACAAAAGTGTAAACTGACAAGAGAAGAAAAATGACTGCTCACAAAGTTAAAATTTGGGCTGCAATTCTGTACTGAAAGAGTCAAGCAAAACCACAGATAATAAGCAGGACTACATCATAAGAAGTTCTCTACAGGGATGACTAACTCTTGCTGTCACATAGCTATCTGCTTACATCAGCAACATCTGATGCTCCTGATCCACTATGGTTGTTTGCAGGCTCAGGCCATAGGCAGCAGATGACTCAAAAATAAGCTCTTCCTTTGTTTAAACTATCCCCCTTTATAAATTTATTGCATTTAGTAACATGACCAAAGCCAGATTTTCTGTCAATAAAGAAAACCAAGGTAGTTTAGTTATATTTAATACCTTATGCTATTCCAAACTACTGAAACATTTAAAAGCAGACAGCATTTTGCCAGAGACCCACAATCAGATTTAACCACACCTTGACAATGAAAAGCTGAAGTCAAACCAAGCTTCACAAAATAACAAGCAAACTAGATCTGCATTTCTTTGTCAAATATCCAGTTCTCTGCAGAAATCCAGGCAAAAAATCATCTACGCCACTGCTCAATTTGCTGCTTTTTCTTCCACATAAACACCCCCATAACATTATTATTGTAGCAAGAATATTACAGGCTCTGAAAGAGTGTACATTTCAAGGACACTCTTCCAAGTGTTATATTTGCTTTAACAGTGCTTGCTACTTTTGTTTGACTTTGTGTAAATGAAGTTAAGGTTACATGAGAATATTTCCTTCTGCCTGTCAAGGACAGCCAGAAATCTCAACGTAAAATCATCCTTCAGTCCCAAAGCAAGAACTATCTTCCAATTTTGCACTGGGCCAACTGCTGGGACGCTGGGATGCAGGAGAAAAACAAGCAAATTAGGACTGAAGTGAGCTCACAAGGAAAGTATTCTGCCCTGAGGGATGTTTACCTCCTAAATGTGGCTTACATGCTCTTTGACAAATACTGCTCAGACTCGCAAAATAGAGGGGGAGTGAGATTTTATACAGCAACAATGATTTCACTTTTGTGGATACACAGTCTCTCTGTTGTTAAAATATGGATTCAAACATATAGCTCAGCAGCAACCAGTTATAAACATGTATATTTGAACAGAAATACAGAAAAACTTATTAGCAGCCCCTTCTCTCTCTTCCACACATGGATTTTTTTAAACTCATAACTTTCTATTTAGCTTCAAGCATAAGGACAGTGCAGCTTTGTTAGGAGTGAATGAAAATATTTGGAAGAACAAGATTTATTTCAAAAATAAGTTGCTATGAAATGTCTCTCTGCTCCTTCTTGCTGGCTTTGAACCAATCTTAGTTCTATGGCTACAATCCATATGGTTAAAACTGGCACAGTTCTGGTCCAAGAATCCAGAACTATTTCAGCCCAATTCAGGAAAAAATACACGTGTGCCAGAAAACAAAAGATTCTGTAAACAGTAGAGAGAAAAAAAAAAAATATATAAATACATTTAAGAATAATCACAGGTAAAAAGTGCATACTGTGTGTACCATAAAGATAACTTTTTATGAGCACTTTCATAGCACAGTTTTGAGTTGCTGGGGTGATTTGGGGGCAGGGGAATGTGAGGGTCGTTTTATTTTAAGACTCAAAACTCCATGGCTTGAACTCTGCTAGCAAAGTCAACCCCACCTTTCAAAACAAGCACAAAGACTATCATTCTAAAAACAGATTACACATTATCACCTTCTCCTAAAACACAAGATAGTGTTTCTTACCTATTTGGTCCTCTGGAATCAGCGATTCGATGGGGGGATCAAGTTCAGAACTTTGGGACAAATAGTTCTTCACTTGGGTCATGAACTGCCGAATTGTTTGCAGCATATCGGTGCTTGAAACATGGCACTCCTTGTTTTCCTGCAGAAAGCTGACATAGTCCTGCACCAGGCATCCAAAATAAGTGCGTTTGTCCTGGGACATCTCCGCAATTTTCTTAATCATCCTCTTTTCAGGGGTCATGAAGGAACTAAAAACTCCACTGACTTTCCGTAGCTGAGATTTCACAATCTTGGGGAGAACAAATGAACTGTTTCTTTTTTTCTTGGGCTTCAGAGGGGGTGCCATGCTCTCTTGGTCACTTTCCCCCTCAAAATCCTCCAGGCTGCTGTTTGTGTCCCCTTCATAGCCGAACAGAGGCATGCTCCGATCGAAGTCCAGCGAGTCAGACGAGGAGGTGGAAATGCTCATGTCGCTCAGCCTCTGCCTGCCTCCATTCCATGGGATGTGTGACTCAGAGCTGGTAGCTACCATCTTCGGGGCAGCTGCTGGAGCCAGCTCAGACAGGGTTTCACCTGAGATGCCAGCAGCTTCAGGCACAGGCACTGAGCTGCAGCCAGGTTGAATCACTGCTGCAGACTTTGAGCTGCCTACCTCTGAGCAGACAGCCTGCTTCTTCAGCCGAGGCGGCGGAATAGGGGTTGGTTTACTCTGCAGTAAATCCAAGCCTCTCTCTTTCTTATGGTTGACCGTTTCTGGCATGCTTGCCTGCTTTATAGTCCTGGAAAGCTGCGGACTCGTGAGGATGCTATTAATAGAAGGAGGTGGTGGCCGGGGTGGGGGAGAGCGAGGCCTCACGGTGCCATTCACGTCTTGAGTTCTTGGGCTCTGCCTTTTCAGACTTCCACTGACATCCTGGCTGTGCACTTTTAAGAAGAGGGGATTAATGAAACACAGCGCTCCGTTGGTCTGGCTGCACTCCAGCTCTGAAGGCGTTCGGGTTCGTATAGAATGCACTCCATTTATAAGGCAGAGCTGACGCGAGCCTTTACAAGCACTGTCCAAAGGCACAGGCCCGCGGGGAGGTGTAGGATCCAGGGGGTTGCTGTTAGCCAGCGAGCTCCAAAAGTCTGAAAATCATCATTGCATTAACGTAAGAATGCAAACCAGCATGCAGATGGCTTTCAGAACATTCAGCTCAACATCCCCCGTCTCCAGACATTCTGACACGCTTTCATTGATCCAAGTGGGGAAAAAAGTTTAATTCCAAGTGAACCTCTCAAAGCCCCACCAGGCTTAACTGCATGCTGCCCTCCTGGGGCTGCTCTCACTCATCTATAAATATCATGACCAATGCATAGCTTCAAATCAACCTACTCAACTAAGTTTAAAAATAAGCTGAGAATTCAGAGTAAGGAATGGAGACTGTAACACAGTAATTCTCACCAACTTGAAAATGAATGCATGAATGCCAAGCACTCTCCAACAGGATCCAGGCCCAACAGCTGTGTCTTGCCTACTGGGCAGAAAACAGGAAATGGCCTATGGTGACAGGCCACTGCCAGAGAACTTATGTAGACAAATACATATTTCTTTACATAGTCATGCAATGCTGCTGTTTTTTTCCAGCTCCATGACTTTACATCCTGCCTGCAAATCCCTCAGCAGACTGGCCAGTGTGCCTGGCACATGGGCTATTGAAAACACGCATCATGCAAGCGCTGCTGCAGGTGAAACACGAGTCAGAGAGGGAATCTTATATTCATCACATGAAACATCACAGGTTGGCAATGTTCTTTCTGATGTAGTTTACTGGGTCCACATGCTGTTGACCTCCCTTGTGCAGCTCTTCCTCTGAGCATACAGTGTAAGATTGCTCAGACAGGAACTACAACTCTCCATGTTAAAACCAAGTTGTTCTGTGCCTATGTGTTGCTTAAGGAAAGCTCACACTTACGGGAAAGGCCCTTGGGAGTTTTTACGCATCTCTTGGGTCTGCAGGATTGAAGGGCTGACTACCTGGTGTGCTCCTTCGCACATGAACACCTAAAATTTCGTCAAAATCTCACAGAAACTGTGATCTTAATCTCACATACAGTTGGTGTATTTGGGATCAATCATCTGCCACACAGACACCGAATCATCAGTCTCCTCCTCAGCTGTCAAACATACTAGCTTAAACAAAAACCACAATGTACACAGAGACTGTTCAAGAGCAAGACTAACTCTGCAGCAAACAGGCCATGGTGCTCCATGGGTACCAAGGACAAAGACAGTGCAGATAGTCTGAAGAGATCACTCAACACCACCGTCATTATCTCCTATAGAGAAACTCACCTAATGGTAATCTTACTGTATCCTGATCAGATTTTTCTTTCCCTCCAACCTCTATTCCCATGAAAATCTGTACTTTCATGAAATCAGCTAAACTTGCAGATAAGCAGTGCAGAAGTAATTTGTCTCCTCTTTAAAGCAAATCCCTTAACTGCATTGCTACTCCAGCAAAGCAAAAAATAAAGCAGTGCAGTACTTCCATGTGTATGACTTTGCTGCAAAGTCCCACCAAATAGTTCTAGAGACACGCATGCCAGCACTCTGATCTAGTGAGGTTCTGTTTCTATATCTAAGATGATTCAAAAGTCTGCTGGGACGAAGTTTGCTGACAGTCAGTCCTCCCTTCCTGTAAAAGGAAGTGCGGTCATTCAGCACTTGCAGAGTTGCTCAAGGATTCATCTGGGTGGAGCCCATGTTTCAAATCCCACCAGGCCTTGCGTCTCCTACCAGCTCAAGGTATGTTTTACAATGAGCCTGTAATTGGTCGTAGCAGTCAAGTGATGCAAGGACATGTCCTTGCATTTTCTTTTGTTATTTTAAAAGTGTTACCAAACCAATGTACTCAGATACGTTCTGCAGATCCCATGTATACATTCCTCCTTTTATTAATATGCTACTGCATTGAGCCTCCTAGCTCAAAAATCACCAGTCTAAGATTGCATGTCAACATAAACTGAGGTTTTAATGGTGAACCTCAGTTCCTATGCTCTCCTGGCAATTCCAGCAAATTATCAATCTATGCTTGATGTAAACCTGCAGCAAGCATTTGCTGTCAGAGGAGAAGCTACATCAAATCTCTTCACTAGGGACTGTAAGACTTGCTTTGCCCAAGGGCTGCCCAGGGAGGAGAGAGGAGAAAGGAAGGAAAGGGCAATAACAAAAATATCACAGAAGGCACAGAAGGAAGAAAGATCACTAAGGTCATCATTTGGCAAGCACAAGATCTGGCTTCCCAATAAGAGAAGCTTGTAGCTGACCAATAAGAACTACTTACTGATTCAGACTATTTCTTCAAGCTTACAGCACTGCTACAAGGAATGACATCTATGCAGAGATCTACTTACTTAGTCCAAGCTGAGCAATCTCTTCAAGTTCAGCTTCTGTCTTTGCTGCAGCAATAGCATGAGGCAACTTCAGGGTGAATGGAAGGACATCCCTGTTGTCAAAGAGAAAAACAATTATGGCTTTGACAATAACATCCATAGTTTTAAAAGTGCTTGTTTTCAACACTGGCAGTGGCTGAGCTCTGATGCATGTTTTCTTTCTGAGCTGTGGCAGGTAGCAAGGGCCTTAAAACACACAGCGCACAGTGAAAACATTACCAACCGCATGGCTCCTTTACATTGGAAGTGCAAGCGACAGTCAAGTCTCAAGTCCCCAGGAATCTCTTTAGGCTCATTTCCACAGAGCCGTCCAATATTGTCCCCCATTACGGAATAAGCTGATACACCTGGTCTTTTACAAGCATACCAGTGAGATGCGAAAGTGTTATCTGCCCTTAACCCTTCAGTGAAACTTCTTATTCTCTGAATATACTGTTGGGTGCTCTCAGAGTTGAATTCCAGTTCTCAGAATAAAATTTTATATGAGTACTTGGGCAGCTTCCCTAAACATTTCTAAGTCAGGATGTCTTGGTGCTACTCTGTCCTAGGCTGAAAACATGCTTCATTTAAGGAAGTCTGTCATTTATTCTCATATGTGGTTTCTCTTCACTGCACACTAAAAGTTCAATGGATGTTTACAAAGGGAGATGCATATATGAATGAAAAATGTGCTAAGTCCAATGTAAAAAGTTTTCAGACAGAGATTTTAAGGGACAAAACTACTAATTATATGTACATTGTTCAGGTACTGCTATCAGCTACTATACCTCTTGCCTGCCCAAATGGTACTGATACAACCCTCAAACAACCTAAACTGCAAAATCTCTAGTAGAAGTACCCATGTAATTAAGAGTAAATGATGACAAATGTAGCATGGGAATCCTGCAAACAAGCGGTGTCAGCATAAATTATTATGGTTTTTTTTAGGCTGTGAACAAGCCAACCATCTGTTATAGCACAGACAGATGGTAAGTTTTTATCACAAATATCCTCTATGGTGTATGTTAACATGTTGAAAAAACAGGATCTCAGAATGCCATTCAAATTCAAATCAAGCACATGCATGAGACTGATTCATTAGCTAAAAAGTATTTAAAAAGACATGTTCAATACCATACCACAGATAATCTAGAGTCTAGTGCAATCATCACGGACTTAGTAGAAAGACAGGTAACCCTTGCCTCCTCATACAGACAGAATGGGTGTCTATTGCAACAAATTCGCTCTGGGTTTAGGAAATCCTCTTGATTTTGCTGTGGCGTATCCAAATGGTACTCTCTCTCACACTAGCTACCTATCTGCTTCCCTAAGGAGGCCCTACATTTTCCTCTTGCACCTCCAGCAATCCTAGACTGCTGCCTGAAGAGGGCAAGGATGCTGGGTAGATGCTGCCATTTAATAAACATTAGGCAAATGGAAACATTTAGTTGCTTCTCCACTGAATGGGGAAATAAGCATCTGCTTCCAGAAGCATACCCACGATCAAAGAATGAGCCTCATTTACTGAAGTCTCTGGAAAGATCTGCAGCTGAAGTTGTATTTATTAGTGGTATCTGTGGACAGGTTTGCAGCTAAAGTCATGTTTACAATGATGCACTAGGAAAACTAAGATGTGATGGTCACTCTTTTCACTTCTTTTCCCTTTCCAAACAACCTACAAGAAAAGGAACAGAACAACACACAGATGAGCAGTCTCGTATGTGCTTCCTGAATGGGAGGCCTGGCTGTACCAGGATACCGAATTCATACTTGGCTGACTGAAATACCATTAAGAAAGTTAAACCCACTTTGAATGGAGAGACATATGTAAGGCAACAAGCTACTGTGCTTTACAGTTGCTAAAATGTAAACTTGGAACCTTCAGTGAAAGAAAAAGGCCGAACTAATGCAAAGAAATCTACATTTGCTGCATGCTCCCTGTAGGCACGTAAGAATTTACCAGAGCCTGGCTAGCGCACAGAACTAAAAGGGTAACAAGATAAGGAATCTCTCATCATTACACTGCTTTTTTTAAATGCAGTTTCAGCTCATTTCTCATCCGAGTGATGACCAATTACTTATGCAGTAAAAATGCTGCTTTCATCACACCTATGTACAGCTCAGCAAAATGAAGGCCAGTAACAAAGGGGGTCTAGATGCTTCTCCACTACAAACCAACCCAATAAGCACAGCAACCTAAGCGCATCCCCAGTGTTTCCCACATGAGAAATCACCACTGTGAGGCCTAATTGGCAACCCCATTGCAGTAAAAGGACTGAGACAACCAAAGTTGTCTCTCATCCCATCCTTCAGAAAACATACAGATGTGCAGTCTGCATCTGCCCTGCCTGTGGATGAATGTAGGGCTTGAGCATCATCTGGAAATTTTCATCGGAAAACTAAAGTCAAATTGAAATCAGCTTAAACACCAGCTATGTTTTCTCTGCATACTTCCTGGAAAACAGCTGGACAACCATAAACTGGAAAATTGATGAGACCATTTCTGTTGTTCACAATTTGAATTCACATCTCGTCATCATATTCCACAGTGAGACCTGACATTTTTCCAGTAAGGTCCAAAAATGCTTTTTACTAGCAATTGCAAGAAATGGACATTGCATGATAGTTACAGAGCAGTTAAAGCATTACAAGATATCAGCTGAAGTCCAGCTTGGCAACACCTCACAGTAACATGGTGGGTAATGTAACATCAGCCTTCCAATAATCAGTATCAAATAAGACAGAAACTTGCTCTTTTGTTGTTTGGTTGGGGTTTTTTTTGGTTTGTTTTGTTTTCAAGACAGTTTAGCTCATGTGCCTCAGAACATGAGAGCATCTTACCTGCTAATACAGTAGAAAGCAATCAGCCTGAATAAATCAGCAAAACTTATTCCAGACCCCTCCAAGGAAAATGCTGCAAAAAAAAGTCACAGGAGGCAAGAATCACACGCCTGTATCAAGCATCTTTTAGAAAAAGCTTATTTAAATTCATCTCAGATTTTACCATAAAATGAGTAAGTTTGCACCATCACACTCATTTCTGTTTGGTTAAGAGAAAACAATTTTGTGGAAGAGTACCTTTCTCTGCTAAAGCCATTTTCAAGAATACACTGATAATATTGGTAGTGGGTTTGCTTCTGTATTCCAAAGATATCGTACGATTCCTGAGAAACAGATCAAGTGTGATGACAATTGCACAATGGTTTGCTAATAGACAATAAATCAGTTACTTGCTAACAGACAAATAATCAATAAATTCAGGGCTTTGAGCAACCTGCTCTAGTGGAAGGTGTCCCTGTCCATAGCAGGGGGTTGGAACTAGATAAGCTTTAAGGTCCTTTCCAACCCAAACCAGTCTGATTTTTCATGAATTAATAACTGAGGCTTTGTTTGCCCAGTGTACTAATATATTTACTATAAAATCTCTTATTTCCTCCTCTTGCATTCCATTTTACCCACTAGTCTTCTCCACAGATGTGTTAGCATCTAACGGGAGATGATAAATTTTCATTCACTTCAGGAAAACCATTTAACCTGAGAACTCTTTAAAAACCACTCTGATAATTCTGCTTTGTGCCACAGCCTTGCACAAGGAAGAAGGAAGACAGGAGCAATGCCTTTCATTTTTTTTCCACTCCACAGCATTGTTTCCTATTGATATAAATACTTGTTCACAGTAAAAATGGTACAGAAGTGATTCCCACCTCACACTAAGCTCTCTTAAATTTCAGTAGCAAGTCTCACCCAGTGACTACAAAGATCAAGCAGAAGCAGCTCCTAGTCTGAAACGCACTAGATCTTTCACCTCTGGTCGTGACTGAGATCAGAATAGAAGAAAGCTCATTTAAGGATTGCAATAGTAGCATGAGACAGGTTCCTGACATACATGAATGTGGGGGAATGTGAAGCCTGCAATTGCTTCAGCCTAGCCTCAAGTTAGAGAAGAGACAGATGATGGGGGTGAATCTCCTGCTGGTGCAGCTCACACTTTTGCTGCTTTTTAAATTCATCTCCATGGAGAGCATTTCCATTGCAGCAGACACTTCAGGCATTTGGGCAAAAACAAGGCAGAGCCCCACGCTTAGTGGGGAAAGCCAGAAGCCACACAGCAGTTTTGGATACCTCAGCAATGCTGCTCGGTGAACAGCAAAGGCACAACTTTGTTAGTACTCTATTCTGTAAGGCCAGCTCCCTCATGCCGAGGTTCCAGTGCTACTGACTACAAAGTCTGCACATGAAACAGGGGGAAAACTTAAGTCAGTTACTGATCTTTTATCCAGCCTTTACACTAATGGACAGGTCGACCTAGTCATTTATGTGCCCAGAAAAAGGGATTTCTTTAAGAGAGACACCAACAATACAGACAATCAGCATGCAGGTGGTCTGGGGATGGGTTGAGAGAAAATGAACATTCAGATCCCAGACTGTAATTAAAATCTCACCTATGACTGGTGAGTAAAACCATCAGTACATACTTCCCCCTTGTGGTAAGATTTCATTCATGAAAGAAGATTTTATTGTTTTATTTTCTAGATGAGAGAGATGGAATTCATCAGTGCATAAAGCCTACAAACACAACCTTAAAGCACACTTAGATAAATTGTCATTTATAGCTTTCTATTCTCTTCCCAATGCCTTGTCTGTAACTGGAACCAAACCCAGACACACAGAATTAACTTTTTGTTCCTAGGAGGCTGGGACAGGAGAGGAAGAAAGGAAAAGCTCAACGAAAATTATCCTCGTTTGCTCATTTTATTACAAAGAGGGAACAAATATACTTGGAATTATAAAAGACAAAATATTCACCTCACATCAGAAACAGTTCTGAAAGGTTAATCCATCTATTTATTACATATGATAAAAAAAAAAAAAAAACAAAAAACAAAAAAACAACAAAACCACCCTCAAACCCCAAGCCAACATCCAAATTCTTAGTCAGAGACCACTCAGGACAGAGATGTATCCAAGAACAGTCCCCTAAATACAAGGAAATGTAAGGGCATTTCATTGACAGCAGACAGAATTATAGACTGCATTTCTCCAGAAGATAATCTAGAAATCTACAGAAGATGACTGCCTATAACAATCAATGAATCCTGGGCTCAGCAAGGTCCATAAAAAATATTCCAGTTCTGTCTAGCATAGACTTAAGCATTTCTGTTTATCTTCCCACTTACAGAGCCCTACTCAGAAAGCACTGTAGGCAGTCTCTTCACTATTTGCATTACTTTGGGTACCTTCTGCTGTGGGTTTCACCAATGCAGAATGTCCCAGCTCATACAGGGTGACAAACAGCTGAAAAGTCTGTAACTCAACTTACTGTATGTGCTTTCTTTTATTGCAAATTCTTTTAGGCAAGGTCCACAGTCACTGGACAGACGCAGAGAGATGACTTTCTTCTGCAATCTTGCAGATTTCCTAACCAGAAATATCTGTTGTGGAGTGAGCAAAAAGACAGTTTTACCTTCATCACAGATGCCTTAATAGAGACAGATTATAGACAAAAGGAACCAGAACAACTTAACGATCTTTGAATCTCATTATCTTAATCATTATCTTACTCTCATTATCTTACTCAATCATGGTATCAGTAACCATCCAACAGCTTGGTGCAAAATGGCAGCAGAATATTTAGAAAAGTATCTCACGTTGGTATGACACAGACACATGACACCAAGTCCATTATGCCCTTCTCTGAGCTCTCCAGTTTAACACACAGCAAATCCCAGGCCTTGAGTCAAGCTTCAAAGTCCGGATGAGACTGATGGTTGAGTGCCCGTGTGTCCCACCAGCCCATTTGTACAATCCTTCTACATTCGAATCATAGAATAGTTAGGGATGGAAAGACCTTAAGGTCCTCCAGTTCCAACCCCCCTGCCATGGGCAGGGACACCTCACGCTAAACCATGTCGCCCAAGGCTCTGTCCAACCTGGTCTTGAACACTGCCAGGGATGGAGCATTCACAGCTTCCCTGGACAACCCATTCCAGGGCCTCACCACCCTCACAGTAAAGAATTTCTTCCTCATATCCAATCTAAACTTCCCCTGTTTAAATTTGAACCCGTTACCCCTTGTCCTATTACTATGGTCCCTAATGAAGAGTCCCTCCCCAGCATCCCTATAGGCCCCCTTCAGATACTGGAAGGCTGCTCTGATGTCTCCACACAGCCTTCTCTTCTCCAGGCTGAACAGCCCCAACTTTCTCATCCTGCCCTGATGTGGGAGGTGGTCCAGTACCCTCATCGTCCTTGTGGCCCTCCTCTGGACTTGTTCCAACAATTCCATGTCCTTCTTATGTTGAGGACACCAGAAGTGTACACAATACTCCAAGTAAGGTCTCACGAGAGCATAGTAGAGGGGCAGGATCACCTCCCTTGACCTGCTGGTCGCACTCCTTTTGATGCAGCAGAGGATACAGTTGGATTTCTGGACTACAAGCGTACACTGAAGCCGGCTCATGTTCATTTTCTCATCGACCAACTCCCCCAAGTCCTTCTCTGCAGGGCTGCTCTGAATCTCTCCTCTGTCCAACCTGCAGCTGTGCCTGGGATTGCTCTGACCCAGATGTAGGATCTTGCACTTGGCATCATGCCATCAGCCTCATCCAAGCAGACAGGGCCTGCTTTCCATCATAGCAACTTTCATGCATTCACCAGTGTAGGATAAAATGCTGTCATCTGCCATTTACCTATTGCTTTCTTGTTATGGGAGAAATACATCTGTTACATACAACCCTGGTTACCACAGTCCAGCTCTAGAGCTTTACTTGCAGCAGTCTAGTTCTCAGCTCCAGAGGACCCCAAACTAGTCTCCCAGAGTAACATCCCAAGCAAATGGTCCAGCTGTCAAGGAAGCCCTCATTTGGATCATCCAAAGCATAGAAGAAATGAGGGTGTGATGTTGCTTGGCTAGTTTGTTTGGATTTCTGGTTGGCTGGTTGGTTTTTAACACTTGTGCCAAATAAACTGCAATATAACTTCTTACCCCAGGAGGTTGGGCCTGCAGAATTTCCATGGCTTCAGAGTCATTCAGGCCAAGCTGCAGCCACACAGGGTGAGTATGGAGGAGCTTGTCTAATATGCTTAGCTTGTTGGACAGGCTGTCGTATCCAGAGTCCCGGGGGCAGCTTTTTACATCATTTTTCTCAGAGACATTATCCATGTTCTTTATTAGACTGTGGGGAGAGAAGAAACAACAACAAAAAAAATTATTAGACATGCTAACCTATAAACAGTCGAACAAACAGAGTCAGCACAAACCTTATGGCACTGCTGTGCTCTGTACTGGTCTTTCCCCTACTGAGAATTCACGTAATTGGTATACACAAGAATTCTCATATCCGTAAGATTTTTCTTTCACTTGTACTCAGTTTAACAGCTAGCTCACAAGCCCTGTCATCTTCACAGCTGCATATCCATATTTGCCCCCCTCTGCTAAAGATTCTTAATTCCTGCTCTTAATTCCTTCGGTTCTGGATTGACTTATATGTGAGGAATAAAGGCTAAGCTAAGCGTGGATGTGGAAAACTAATTAAGGTTAAAATTTATTTTGGGCAGCTAAAGTTACTGCTCAGTTCAGTAATGAAGTACAGTTCTTGGAGGCTAAAGATACTTGTTACGAATTAAAAATACAAATAAACTGAATAGTTTGGGTACTCCTTTCGTTATGCAAAATTTCACCATCATTCATATAATACAGAACACCCAACAGGATTGCACATGTGTTGCAGGTTCAAATTCCTCATTTCTGAGCTAGAAGTACATCCTGTGATTCGTTCTTCCAGTACTAGAAGTTACTAGAGAAGAGTTACTCTTGTTAACAGCTTCCTGGGCTCAATATTTGAGCATAGATAAGAACCACCCTGCAAGCTCAAGACCTGACTCTCTAGGATGTCAGGCTCAGCAGTTGAATTCTCCCTACAGAGCTTTTCTGCCAGAAAACAGGTTCTGAGCAGCGGCAGGCAACACAGCTGTATTTCCCCGCTCCAAACTGTCTTTCAGCTCCTCTGAACTGTGTGTTTTGGACAGGCAAAATCATTAACACCATTTACCGTCTGCATTATGCCTGCTATTGTATCCTGAGCAAGTGGGTAGAAACTTCGTAAGCACAGAAACACTGAATACTTACAAACACACACATACGAACAACCCAGAAGAACAATCCAAACCAAAAAACCAACCAAACCCCACCAACCAAACAACAAAAAACCCAGACAACCAAACTGCCTTTCTATAGCTTTAGTCAGCAACTTAAGGCATCTTTAGACAGGGCTAGTGAGGAAAGTAAATGGGGCAGAGAACTTTCACAGCATGACTGGGTCAGAACAGGCACCTTCATTATCTGGATCAATTATGACTACCAGATTATCTGTGTGCTGCTCCCTTCCTTTTTCACCTCTTTCTCTTTTGGCTTATTTATGATGTATTGGCTTTTAGATTTGCAAGGCATCTAAAATGCAGATGATCACAGAATCATAGAATCATAGAATAGTTAGGGCTGGAAAGGACCTTAAGATCAGTTCCAGGCACAGCTGCAGGCTGGACAGAGAAGAGATTCAGAGCAGCCCTGCGGAGAAGGACTTGGGGGGGTTGGTCAATGGAAAAATGAACATGAGCCTGCAGTGTGCTCTTACAGCCCAGAAAGCCAACCGTATCCTGGGCTGCATCAAAAGG
>JANRGW010011223.1:0-13852 GCA_024733675.1 Psilopsiagon aymara | reverse complement strand
ACTTGTTCCAACAGTTCCATGTCCTTTTGATGTTGGGGACACCAGAACTGCACACAGTACTCCAAGTGAGGTCTCACGAGAGAAAATAGAGGGGCAGGAACTGATTAAAAATACACAAACTCCTACTGCACAGCAGACATAAAAATTTATAATTTATATTCTCATTTGAAATTAAGTTTTAGTGGAAAATGCCTATCAATCTTACTTATAGAAAAGAAAGATTCTTTCTACAGCTTTATAACTGTAACAATATGCAGATATGTTTTACTTCTCATTCTAGGGAAATGGGCTTAAAATGCAGAGGGTGTTTTGAATTTGCAGAGTCTGAAAGGATAAGCTCTTGGCTTATTTTGTGTCAGTAATGAACAGAAAAATTGCTTCTCATACTTCCATTTGGCACTTATTTTGTATTTTCTGCAATTAAAGTGGGGTTATAGTCAAAGCGACTCTAAAAATGACACATTTATCCTCTCGCAGTGACTCCTGTATCAAATTTCCTCTGATTATATATCAAGAGATGATTTCTCTAGCTGTCAGCACTGCAAATTCATCCTGAGATCTCAAACTGCAAGCTGCATTCTTTATGCTTATTACAACATCATTGGTAACAAAGACTCAGGAAAGTGAATGTGATTGACTGTGCAAGTTGTAAAGAATAATCCAGCTCATTCCCGCATGGCTTGGCTGGGATCACAGCAACACAGGGAAATGGTTTGACAGCTCTGAGCCAACACGCTCACCTGTATTACTCTTTGCTAGGTGTGCTGGCGTAACTCCCTCACTTGGACCTTCTAGCCAAGAATAAACTGTTAAGGCTGGACAGCACTGAAGTTTTGTGAATATCTCTTTGCATGCCAAATAACCTGCTGTGATTCAGGTGCAGCGCTACCCTACAAAATACAGATCTTCATCTAAACAGAGATGCCCAAGCTTTCAGTTCAGTTCAGTTCCGTTTTATCTTTAACCAGAATGAAGAGATGCCTGTGTCTGTTTTGACAGTTCTCATGTCTCTAAATACTTGTCCAGCTTTTCATTTTGACTTCTTTTCTGTCAGACTAACCTTCTGTTGCTCAGCTTTACCCAGCAAAACAAAGCTGCAGCTGTAGATGCTGGAGCAGGCAGTGGTACAGCATGGTGCAGTAGCCCAGGAGACATCACAAGTGCAAAAGGTGGTGTCTTCCCTTTGCTAGCAAGATCTTTGCTAACAAAGGCATACTTGTCTTGCTGTTAGCCGTCTTTCTTTTCATACCTTCATCTTCCAATATCATCAGTACCACAGGGACTCTATCTCCAGAGGGCAGGACAGTGATTCCCCCAATCGCCTGTCAAACCCAGAGACGGCAACCTATGAAGCAGATTTAGCAACACGAAGTAGTCCCCAGGCTGCCACTGCTCCCTCCAGCCTCTTACCTTGAATCATCAGGTAAAGGAGATTTGTTCTCACTTGCCAAACTGTAAGCTGGAATTGCTGAAGACTCTGTGTCTGCTCCACTCTCCTGAATCTGCTACAGGGAAAGGGAGTACCTTATCAAAGACTTGGGGGTCACTGGCATCTTTACAGGCTCCTGCCATTGTTTAAGGAACTCTGCCCACAGGCACGTGAGTTGAAGCCCAGGGATGCAGGATGTAGGGACCTACATTGCTTCTCCCAACTTTCAGTCCATAGCCAGTGAACTCAAACTGGCATGTTAAGAGATAGAATCATAGAATCATGGAATAGTTAGGGTTGTAAAGGACCTTAAGATCACCTAGTTCCAACCCCCCTGCCATGGGCAGGGACACCTCACACTAAACCACGTCACCCAAGGCTCTGTCCAACCTGGCCTTGAACACCACCAGGGACAGAGTGTTCACAGCTTCGAGCAACTGTATTGTGTCAAGCTTATTTATCACCAGATCGAGGTGTGGCAGTCATTTTGCTTCACATTTTACATAGCAATTTAGTGTGCTGCCACCTCACCAGCCTGCTGAGACATCTTCTAGCTAATTATGCTTATTCATTAAGTGCACACTGCCACGAATGTCATCTCTGTGCTAGAGCAAGTGTAGTGCAAACTTAGCTGGCAAGTGAAATACAAAAATGGTTGTTGTTGCAGTAGGGCTGGCACAGGAGAGAGATGTTAACTTGCATACAGACTCAATAATAAATGAAACATTTGACAGAGAAAAATGAATTGGCGACATTCCTCCATCTTTCTAAGGAACTGACAGGGTATCCTACAGCCATGGGTTCCACATGCTGACAGTTACAAAGAGGTTTTGTGAACAAACTAATATAGACTGTCTCAGCCTGCCATTAATTCTGGAGTTCCTTTTCTGGGCAGTTCTTCAAATCTGATCAATGGGGCATTTTTCAAAAATCTGTGAAAATTGTGAGCCTGTAATTGTGCCTTCCTAAAATAATAAGAGGGAATCTGGCAAGGGAAGGTGAAAGCTACACAATGTGCCTTTCTTCCTGGCTGCTGCTGGAATGTGTCCTGCTCCCACAAGCTTTTCCCATTATGCAATCATCTTATGCTAAATCTTCAGTGATATAATGCTACTTGGAGCAATCCAAAACTTCAGATCTACTTTCCCTTCTCTATTCCTGCAATATATATGGTGTTGCTACAAAATTAATACCATGGCTTCCCCCTTGCTTTTCCCCCTATAGTTTAACTGTTTATTTACACTTTTTCCTTTTAGCCCAAATTGTATGCAGGCTCCACACATCTGAAGATGGGCTGGTTCCAGCCTCCCCCTGCTTGAACTGCCTCTTGAACTTTCTCTGATTACATCATTATACATAATGATACATTATTAGTGCCATTAAGGCATGCAGAGTTGGTCACAGTGCTTACACTCTAAATCTGACAGAAGCAAAAAAGAGGGCAATAGTTTAAATAAAGGGGGAAGTGGATATGACATTGAGGAGGAAACTGATTGCAGAAAGCTTTATAAAATGAGCACTTAGATGAAAGAGCGCTCTGAAGGAGAGAAAAGGGCCTGTTGGACTAAAAGTTGCTGCTGTTCCAAAATGAGGCCCCTACTTAAGAAAGCATTTCTTTTCAGGGTGGTGTTTAGGCAAGAAGTCAGGTAATTGTTGGACTGGAGCACATAGACCTTATGGAAACACATACATAAAGACATGATGAGAAGGAAGAATTGGTAGGAATGTAAGTACAGGAGAGCAAGGAGGCCTTATAACTTCATAGTCCACAGGATCAAAGTCAGCGAAGTAATGAAATGTGTGAGGGGCTTATTAGGGTTGGTCATACCAGAGGTTCAGGAGCAACTGGGTACTTGATTGAGAAGACTTGCAGGGAGAAGTGGTGTCTTCTAAATAAACCGGTATGCTGATGGGGAGCAGGCAGATGAACTTTTCATTGCACAAACTTTCCTCCAAGGCTTTGGTAGCACTGTTTGGAGACCTGGCCAAAAAAATCCACCAAATAAATAGGGTTTCTACTCTCACAGGTTTTGAACTCTTCACGTCCTTAGATAAATGGCTTACTGCTTGCACCAGAGCTGCAGACCATGGACTTGAACATGAGGCTTTTGCACTCCAGAGGAGTGTTGAAGCTCTGTTTCGAAAGAAGAGAATGATAGTGACAGACATTCCTCCATCTACAAATAACAACACAACAGGCTTAAGAGATCTTGCAAACCCAGGCATTTAATTTGATTTTGCTTATTTCTGCTTAACTGAATTGGAGCTTTCCAGTGAGCCTTATGGTGTTGCACAGCTACACAAACAAGAGGAACAGAACTGGGATAAAAACACAAGGCTGACTATTAAGAGGAAGAAAGCACTGTGGATAGGAATAAAAGAGCAGAGAACATAGATCACCTGATGGGCATAAAGCTAATTTAAGATAAAGGAGACAATCTGCTCTGGATTCTTTTACCATACGCTTATAGTTTGACGGTGGATTTTGAATACACAACATCTGCTATACTAGCATTAACTGTAACATTTTTATCTCTCTTCTGACTGCTGTGTAATATCAGGATTATTTGATTTTTAAAAAGACGGATGATAGAGCAGTCAAGTGTAGGCTGTGGAATAGACACAGGGCTCTGTTGGTGGTAAAGGCCTCGATATTCTTGGCATGTAAAAGATAGTGCCTGCTTTGAGGGCCTTGTAGAATGAAATGTAGGAAAAATAGCTCTGAATATAGCGTTTTCTCCCCAGAGAAACAAACAAAGAAAAACTAGAAAACTGAAAACCAACCCAGCCTTTAAAACTTCCAACAACCTGTCATTTAACTCAGGGCACAGTCAGAGAAAACATCTCCTTTTGACCCAGTCTGGCGCAATCAGAGTATATTGCACATACGCAGGTGTGTGTGTGGCTCCTTTGGTACTTGTTCAAGATACAATGACATGATTGAGCATCCTTATATTCAAAATGAACAATAATTTTGTTGTAATATTCCACCGAATAAATGCAAATAAGGGATAGTGTCATCACATAAAAAACAGCAGCTCCAGTAAAGTTGACTTTGACCCACAGCTGGGTAACAGCATATATACCTGTGGCTGCTAAGTTGCAGGCATGGCTGGGTCCACACATCTAACCCTGCCCATGCAGAAGGATCCTAAGTTGGCCTATAGTGTGAAAAGCAATGCAACTTAGTGTGCTCATTTCAGTTCAAACCACCATTGTGCACACTGATGGCTGGTAGGTGGTAACATCTAGCACCACATTTTAACCTTTCCGCTTCACAGCAACCTTGCAATAAAGTTTTACTGAAAATTAAAAGTTGCCTCAGTAACTGTGGGAGGTAGAAGGGAGTTTAACAAAAGAAACAGTAGGCCAGTGAATAAACTGTTTGTGGAGGTGTGAGTTACCGTGTCTTCGCCTGCACTGTTTGAATCATCTGGCCTTCTTAAAATAAAATGGCTATTTATTTCAGGCTACATCTTAGAGCTACCTTAGCTGTCAGAAGTATACATTAAAATATCCTTTCCTCTACAGAGAGCCATTCATCACTCAACCAGTAAATATTACACACTCCATTGATTATACTGTGATTATATTTTCTCTTTAAATGGCTGTTGAAATTGGGTATAAAAGACCCATTTTTTCTACTATAGATAGTTTCTGTCTTTAAATGCTTCATTGTTTTGAATTAGCCATTGCAGTTTGCACAGCAGAAATGCCAAAAATGATGCCTTTCTCTGTAAAGCCTGGGAGCTGTCTCAGCTTTTCTCCTCTTCCTTTTTGGCCCTTCCAAGGGAACCTGCAAATCCTACACAATGAGTTTAGAAGTGATCACTGCCACCCTCTTGTACAGAGGTGCAACTTGACTTCCTGTAGCACCAGAAGTTCTGAAATAACTCTCCACAACAAAAGGGCCTCAGCTAAATTTTTATCAGGTAAATAGGGGGTCAGGAGACCTGAGTCCTAGACACAGCTCTTCCCTGCCTTGCTTTCTTCCAGCATTTCGTGCATTGTCAGCTGAGGATAGTGAAACCCCACATAAAGTGCTATAAAATTTGCAGGTGGCAATAAAACCTCCCTCTAATTTAGCTTGTTCCTCCAGGTCTCTGTGCTCTCTCTAGATACAAACTGCCAGGCAAAACCTCCTTACAAACATTGCACAGCCCATGCACATTATCAACACACAGACAACCTGGCGTGTGGTTAATTAATTAGACTGAATTCTAATTAATTAAGGGGCATACTCAGTGATTCTGCCCAAAGCCAGCTCAGATGGAGCCTGGCTCAGCAGCACTTGCACAGCCCAAGGCCTAAGCTTGCTGCCTGCCTTCACACAACACTGAGACAACATGCAAGGGAGCCATCAAAATGTTGGGAGCAATCCCGAGTGTGCTATACAGGGCTTTTTTCCACCACTCTACAGAGCAGAGTGCTGGCTGAGTGTAGGTCTGGCAGCCTGGCACAAAGACTATGGACTTCTTTGTTCATTGGCCACCTCTGTTCTTCCCAGACCCCTCTCTCTTCCCCTCCCCTACTCCTCTAACAGTACAAAGCTCTCCCACCAGCCAGCTAAAATTTTACCAATTCCTTTGAGGATGCTCTCTATGTACTGCAGACCAGCAGGGGACTTCCCAGTTTCAGGCAGCTTCAGAGACCCTTGCTGTACACCAGCCTTCCCATTGCTACGCTTATCATCTGCAGCACAGAGGCTTTTGACAGAACTGGAGCTTGTCTTGCAAATGGCCAGTCCATGTGGGAAAAGGTTATTCAGGCCACATAAGGGTAGGAAACTGTCTTCATGTCTTCCCTTTAGATCCTCAAAGATACTTCTTAGGCTCATTGCTCTGTGAGAAGGAAATTCTAGCAAGTCTGTCCTTGGAAATTCAAGTTTCTTCAGCCTGGAGAGGAGAAGGGAATGTTTAACACTTTCCAAATGTCCAAGTTCTTATCTGTTGTACGTGTGTGAGTGAACAATTGTCCTATGGTCACACCAAAAATGCTGCATGCTACAGGTTAACCAGTGAGCTTGTTTTAAGCAGTTTTAATGGCTCTGAAGGTGATCTGTGTCATTTATTAAAAGACAAACACACACTGTGTCTTGTTATAGAAATCCTATGTCATCGCTGCAAGAGAAAAACAAAACTGAGCTTAAAATAAAATCTTCAAAGGTACAAGAAAAACATTAAATGAGATAATCTGAGGCTCTGAAGTTACACTGAGATTCACTTATCCATTATCTTCAAATTAGGAACCACCTGTTCTTCATAACCTTCTGCTTGTATGAATGAGGAGCTCTGAGTTTAATTAAGTAGCATGTGTGGGTGGAACTGGCTTCCTGACAGCAGTGAGATTATTAATGGACATCTATATTGAAGTTCTTTGCATTTTTGAAAGGCTAATTACAATGTAAATTTAGTTTTAAATTATTGCTTTGCTGTGGGATGGGAGTTGTCATTTATTATTAAGGGGGTTTTTTCCACATCCCAGGAAAACATTGGGTTGGCTGTATAAGCACTCTGTAGTCACTCATTTTTCCCTAATTCACACTTTTTGCTCATGGTTCAGTGTGCTGTAAAATATGCCCCCATCTCTAGTTTCATTATTTCTGTAGGTTTTTTGTTTTGTTTCTGCCCTGCAACATTCTAAGGTTTCAAGGAAATGAAAGCCAAGCTTTTCAAAAACAGGCCCGAAGCTGAAATCTGGAAAAGGTGAACTTGCCTTAAGAAAATAGCCTCCACTGACTTCTGGTACCTTAACATTATAACTGCTAGTTTATTACATGTACCTAGTGATGTTTGCAACATGAACTCAAATATGCTGTATGCTAGAACATGTTCTATTGTAGTGAACCCAGAATAATTCCCATAGAGTTTGTCAGCGCCCACAAGGAAAACCAAGCTTTTGCTGGTGGATAAGCCTGCACCATGTCCAGCCCATGTCCAAACTACATGAAAGACAGTTTGGGCCCATGCTTCAAGCCAAGGTAATGCATAATTTAAGTTCTTGTTTATTTCCTCGCTGGGGAAGTTAGAATAGGTTTGAGGTGTGAGCCTGAGAGGAGCAGGCAGCTTACTGAGTGCAGAGGGTCTCTTGCACCAAGCATGCTGTGCCCACAGTGTTTACAGGTAGAGGGAAGAGAAAGGGGGTGAAGTAGCACACCTGGGGACATATTACTTGACCTGTTTCTGCAACAGCACGGGAAAGCAGTTGGCTGAACATCAGCAATGCTTTAGTTTGGTATTTTGTGTGCTGGGGGTTATTAGATGAAAGAGTGCTCTCAGAATGAGCTGCAGCGTGCCTGGCATTGGCCACAGGGTCACTTCGAGGCTAGTAGGAAATAGAAGCATCTGATTGCACACAGACTACATTAAAGCCCTATCTGCTTTGGCAGTGATGGATAACCTGAAGTTTACAGATGGGAACAACAGGAAAAGATACAATATCTGGTCACATCTGAAAGACCTGCAGAGCTTGGTAACTCAATTGTACGCAGTAAGCACTTCGTTCACATTGCCACTGATAGAATTCAGTTAAAAGCTATTAGCATAACAAGAAATACAAAGGTTGCTAAAATGCAAGGAAACCGTAAAGCATCTGCCTGGAATCAGGGAGGTACTGATTTGACAATTTTGAGCTTTCCTGCTCCTTCCTCATTAAATAGTGGAGCAGTGACAAGGTGCTGATCTGCCCAGTGGCATTTTTTCTTTACCTGTTTCTTAAGAGCTACCTCATAGAGATTTCTGAGGCCTACATCCATAATCTGTCTGCCTTAAGGCTCTCTTGAAAGAAAAGAAGCATTATATAGCTCTTGTTATGAAAGTTGCACAGTTCATGTATTGCTGGGGGAAGGTACCCACAGCAGGAACTGTTTGATTGTTGTGGGAGGTCAGATTAGGTATTTGTTGAAGCCTCCTTGGCCTTATACTCTGTAGCTGACTACAATTTCTTTTCAGAGCATTGAAAATAAAACACGGCTGTGAATTAGAGTCAATTCCTACCTTCTCTAGTACTCCCTGAAGCAAAATTCTTGTGGATATTGTGGAACCCTTCTAAGAGCCCTGACAATGCATGAAATACAGGAGCAGTGTGTCTCCAAAGGACTTGCCACTCCCTGTGTGTTGCCCTTGTTTTGGCTCACTCACTCTTACTCCAGGTATGGGGAGGTTTCCTGTAAAGCTGCATGCCCCAGTGCAGAGCTCCTTCATCCTGGCTACGGGCATGTGCTGTCACAGGCTACAGGGGTGAAAAGAATCTGTGCTTATGCTGTGCCTGCCAACAACCATTACTGGGACTAAGGTTTTTTAAGAAGACTGGAAAGAACTGATAATTAGATACTTTTAAAGTCTTAGAAAAATAGTAAATTATAGTTAAATGGCTAAAAGCTTAAACAAAACTGATGTAAAAATAACCTATCAGTTGAAAACTATGGCTACTTCAGAGTGGAACTATTATTACTATTGTTATTACTAATATTGGATTTGTTGGGGTTTTTGTATGGCTGATTAAGTGCTCTCATTTTGACATAAATTGGAGGGCAGTGGCTAGACATGTGAAAGCACTTTTATAGCTGGGTCTCTGGACTCTCCCAGCAGATTGAGGGAGGTGATTCCACCCCTCTACTCAGCTCTTGTGAGACCCCACTTGCAGCACTGCATTCAGCTCTGGGGCCCCCAACATAAGAACGACATGGGGCTATAGGAGTGAGTCCAGGGCCGTGATGATCAGAGAGCAGGAGCACCTCTCCTGTGAAGACAGGCTGACAGAGTTGGGCTTGTTCAGCCTGGAGAAGAGAAGGCTCTGGGTAGAGTTCAGAGCAGTCTCCCAGTACCTAAAGGGGGACTAAAAGAAATCTGGAGAGGGACTTTTTATGAGGGCATTAGTGACAGGACAAGGGGTAATGGCTTTAAGAGGAAAGAGGGGAGATTAGATTACATATTAGGAAGAAGTTCTTCCTTAAGAGGATGGTGAGACACTGGCACAGGTTGCCCAGAGAAGCTGTGGCTGCCCCATCCCTTGCAGTGTTCAAGGCCAGGTTGGACAGCGCTTTGAGCTATCTGATATAGAGGAAGCTGTCCCTGCCCACAGCAGCATAAACTTGGTCCTTTCCAACCCAAACTAGTGTATGATTCTATGATGACATGGGCATTTCAATACAAGAGAGATACTTGGCCTCATGTTGGCTCCCAAGGTAACGCTTTGCCTCATGTTGGTTCCCAAGGTGACCCTTTGCCTCGCAGGGACAATAATACTTACCAATGCCACAAAGACATTGTGTCACTCCCAAACTTCTTTATGAGTTCCTGAGATGAAAGCTTATATAATAATACAAAATAAGATTCATGTTTATTTTATTCCATAATCCAGCTAAGGGCATGTTTTGTGAAATGGCAGAACACAGTAAGAGGTTTTCATTTTGACTAGTTTTTTCTTTAAGTATCTTTTGTCTGGTTTTCATATGTACAATAAAGCTTCCTCCTTTGCTCAGTAGCCATGTAGTCATTCCTTTTTGTGTTATTAAAACTGAGAAGGAATGCCTCTAGGTGAAAAGAGACTTATTAGTGTGTTAGGTCTTGCTTTCAGGAATAGATCCTGATTTATGTATTACAATTTGGGAATTACATTAACTGAAATTTCCTTTGTAGGATAAGAAGGCATATGTAAATTACAGAAAAATAACTGTGATTTAACAAAATTAAACTATTTTGTTTTATCTACACTCTTTTTGAAGTAGAAATAGCAGTAATATTATTAAATTATCCTAAGCCCATAGATTAATGTAAACTGTTCCCCGGCTGCAGCATTTTGGAGAGAATTACTAAAAAAGCAATTGGTGTTATTCTACACTGAGCTCATCCAGCTTTGTGTTCATGTGTTTCAATTCAACACAGTGCCATAGTTTATTTAGGGAGAACTTTACAGACCCACTTTGCAGTCTTAAGCCTTGCCCACAGAGACCTCAAAATCTCTCAGTTACTCTCATTCTGCTGGGCTACACATTTGTGCGCAAGTCGGGGTGGATAGCATGATTTCACGTGTGGTACTGCAAGAGGATGCATATCACATTTTCTAATGCTTTTGGATTACAGGTTTTGATTTGATTATCTCGTTGTGGGGTGGAGTCAAATGAATGTTTTCAATTTTGCAGTGAATTGTTACAGTCTGCAATGGCTTTTGCAAAAACTTCTTGGCACCGAGAAGTGTTAAGTGATTGTGGTTTTGAACTCAAGGATGGCCATGACATTGCAATTCCTCCCTCTCCACACATTCCCCCCCCAGGTTCTGACTGTGGGATATTCTGAGCTAGCCAAAAAGATGCACATGGAAAAATTGCTTTGTTTTGGATAAATGTGCAAAGAGACATACAAATGCAGTTTTTATTCCTGTAGGCTAATTTTTTCAGGCTTAGTTATATACTTGGATTCACATATCTTAGTTTCTGAATTTAATCCAATTTTTCAAAGAAGTTACATTCTCAGCCATGACAAAGGATCAAGATGCTGATTTAGACAGTTAAATTTGCACCTGTAAATTCATTGGAACACTATAACTTTAGAAAATGTTGAGTTCAAAAAAAAAAGTCTTCATGATGAGGGCCAAATGAATAATTGATTTTTGGTTTAATTTTATCATCGAATTTTTTAACTGGTTTAGATTAGACTCACTGTCCTGCTTAACAGAATTACTTCTTTTCCTTTCCCAAAATTTTTGCTTAATTCAGTTAAAAGAAAAAAGATCTGTAAAAGGAGGAGACAATGGCTGAGATGTAGAGAACTGACTGAGGGTGCAGTGCTGCTGCATCCTCCTGTTATTCTCCTCTTCTTCAATAGCTCAGTGTCTAAGAACACTTCTCTGAATGTCAAGAGACTGGTTCAAATCCTGCCCAGAACTTGTAAACATTAAGCAGGAACCTCTTTTAGGTCAGTTTTCTAAGTAGACTATAAGCACTTGGAACATGAACTCAGTCCCTTCTTATGGGATTGCAGCTGTATTTTGTACTTGGGGCTGCTGAAGTATTTCATATAGAGAATAATTCCACAGGCTCTTGATTAGAGCTTGCCTTGAAGAGTATTTGTTCAACTGAATGTAATAAAAAAATATCACTAGAAAAGGGACTATGCAGACAAATTATCTCCTCCAATGGTAGTTGCTTCCCTGGGATATGAGGCTTGTGGTGTCCAAACTTTTCTGGCAAAGAAAGGAATATGTTGCTCATAACTTACATCCTTTTTAAAATGGGAATAAAACCACATCCCTTCCTCATCCTGACTTCCCCCTCTCTTGCTCTTCTCTCATCAGGTATTATTTGTGGCACACTTTACGTTGACTTGCAAAGCTAAAAATAAATGGAGGATGTGAAGGTGAAGTTGTACTTTTAGCTGCTTTACGACTCGATAGCAGAACTGTAAAACCCCTCTGTTCTGTTACTCTCTGCTGCTCTTTTCTCAACTTGACTAACAGATCACCCTTTTTGCCAAAACACCCCCTGCAGCCAATTGTCACACCAGTGCATATCTGGTAGCTATCTAAGTGCACCCTTGGAGAGATGAGCAATAGGTATAGCATATTTTGGAATGAATATTAGCTGTTTAGATTTTCACATGTACTGTTTTGGGGAATGTGTAAAGGCTCCTACCTTCACCTTGAAACAGTTAAGAAATGGCATAAGGCCAGGTAAGAAGTATAATTGAAATATCACATGAAGGGAAAGAATTTGGAGCACAGCAGAATCAATACATAACAAGTCCACCGTATAACTGTGGAAAATAATCAGAAGGAATATGAAGTGAGAGGAAGAAGTATTTAGTTTAAAGAACAAACTGAGTGTAAAATATCCAGATTCAACTCTATATTTATAGTAAGGCAACAGCACAGAGCTAACCCTCCTCCAGTTCTTGTGGTTGACACTTCAGTCTGGCACAGTTGTCTAAAACTGCAGGAGATGTGACAAAGCTGGGGACTCCATAGTTGTAAGGAGCAAGCTGCCATACAAAGATGATGCTGTGCTGTCCCTTCATCCTGCTGCTGTCTAGGGGTGAGGAATCACATGAGGTAGGCTGAAGGCTTCAACGTTGCATGCTGCTCTAACAGGGATTTTTAAAAGCCAAACAAAAAAAATGTTGGCTACGTCAGATGTACATTTTGAGTAGCTAAGCAGCAACCAAGAGAATCCCTAGATGAATCTGCACCTTGTTGACAAGCCTGATGTGACGTACACAGCTACTTCAAATGCAGGCAATCATTCCTTCATCAGTAACAAAACTGTTTGATGTGGCCCTGATCTGAGAAAGCCATTAAGCCCATCTTTAAATATGTGCATAACAATCTGAAACAAAGAGGCTTTCCGAATCTGGGTCACCCATGGAGATGCATCTAACAGGAATTATTAAACATAGCCTAGAAACCGACGTTTGCAAAGAGAAGAGTGCAAAAGCTGGGCTCCCAGGAGCCTCAGGCTTCAAAATGGCTGAGCTGCTCAGTGCTGGAGGAAGGTGCTTGAGGGCACATACCTTTACACTGCTCAGCACAAGTATTTCTGCACTGGCATTTAGGGAGGCCAGGAAGGGGGGAGTGCTTTTTTCTTGAAGTGTTAGTTTTGTGTAACATTTAATCTGTGCAGACATCAGGGTATAGAAAGGAAAGCAGGGCTCGCTGTAAGAAAGACACCAGTTTAGCAGTGACAAATCCAAGGCTGCTGGGCTCAATTCGGACAGTGTGAATAGCTCATCTGCTGCCCTGGAGCCAGATATGTTTTCTTTCTCTTCTAGACACAACCAAACAGCAAGCAATAGAGTATGTGAACTACTCCAGCTGCTCACAGCCTACCTCTCCGCCTCACCATCTGCAATGAAAGCTGCCAGGTATATCCATGTGGCTCTTAGCTGCATCCCGATGCATGCCATGCCAGGGCTAGGCAGGGCATGTCTCAACCTTTGCTCACCAGGTCAGAAGTTAACACTACTCTAATTGGCTACAGGATCAATTATGGCCCTGAAAGAAAGGCAGGGCACTGCCACGTTGGGTAAAACAAGCATGCCTGGAAACTACCTTCTTTCAGGGCTGTGTGTCCCATGCAAGGTCACTTATCTTGTGAGGGAACCGTACCCAGTTGTTCTGGGCTCACCCCACGAGATATTCCTTTCAGTTAGGTATCTTCTCCTTGAATAAGCAGGACAAAAGGGAATCTTAGATATATAGAATCATAGAATCATGGAATCATAAAAATCATAGAATCATAGAATCATAGAATAGTTAGGTTTGGAAAGGACCTTAAGATCATCTAGTTCCAACCCCCTGCCAGGTGCAGGGATACCTCACACTAAACCATGCCACCCAAGGCTCCGTTCAACCCGGCCTTGAACATCGTCAGGGATGGAGCATTCACAACTTCCCTGGGCAACCCATTCCAGTGCCTCACCACCCTCACAG
>JANRGW010011222.1:0-23579 GCA_024733675.1 Psilopsiagon aymara | reverse complement strand
AAGGCCAGGTTGGACAGAGCCTTGGGTGGCATGGTTTAGTGTGAGGTGTCCCTGGCCATGGCAGGGGGGTTGGAACTAAATGATCTTAAGGTCCTTTCCAACCCTGACTGTTCTATGATTCTATGATTTAAAGTTTGAAAATCTGTATATTATTAACCAGCATTATCCATTTCTCTTTGGTAAGTATGAAATGCACATGTATGGATGCTTCTAAAATACCACTTCGGCTTTTTGTGAATAAAGCTGATCCCTGGATTATTTTGCTCATTTCCAGTGGCTTGTGTCAGCCACCATTTGCTGTTAATGTCAGATGAGCATTAGTACCTAGGAGAGGCATACTGTGATTTCAGCAAGAAATATATGAAGATGTAAGATACTTTTAGTTTAGGTGTTTGCCCAATCCAAACAGGAGATGTAATTGCAAAGAAAAAACCCAAACTTTAGAACAATTACTCTTGTAAGAAGATATTAATACAAGCCTTGAACAAAAAAATAGCTCATTGCAGCTTATAAAGATAGAAATAAACATCTGTGGTAGTGAGGGACTTCAAAACCTTTTAGGACAGAAATGTTTGTATACAGAATTGTTGCATTCATTTCAAATTAAAGGCAAATTCAATTCCTAAACTCCCACATATGAGGCATTTCTAATTTTGCCCAGCTGGAATTTAGCATGCCAGCTAACAGCCCTGATTGCTGTGCCATTTATTGCTTATGAAGGGTTAGAACTTTTAATTTTTTTGAGAATTCTTGCTCATAAACTTCAAATTATTCTTCATTGTGGTTGAGAAAAAGAAATGCTTGGCTGTTTTACATCAAGTAATGTGACCCTCCTTAATATATTCTTCTTACTAATGATGTTAAATGGAACTGCTGCATGGCAACTTGTAGTATGCAAAATGTGTCCAAGAGGAAAGTGCCAATTCACACACAGATCAGTGGCGTAAACTCACAAGCTGATAGTGGAAAGCAGTGATGTTAACACAGGAGGGAGCACTCTGCCCCCTGGAAATTGCTTGTCCCTCCAACTTCTATGGCCTCATGGTAAGTTACCTCTCTTCCAAAAAGAGTAACCCAAAGTAAGTGTGCATATCTGTGGTTCTTTTGTAGTAGTAAGCTTGCTGTAGCCACACAGGGCAGCCACTACCAAGGTAACTGTTATCTGATGATAGGAAAATATGTAGAAAGTAAATAACTTTATGTAAAAATCCTGAACCTTCTTTATTATGTCAGTATTCTATGACATGCAAAATTAAATAAGCAAACAAATTGTGTAGTCTTCTCTGATACAGAGATGTTATACAATTGAAATATTTTGAAAATACGTTGTAAAGGCTGCTTAAATCTTCTAATGCCTAATAGAGACTTTATTTTCTTTTTCTCTGTATGATGAGAACAGAATAATCCTTTCCCCAGAAGCTCTTTCTTTCAAAAGAGTTTCTTTATGAATTCCTCCTGTGTCTTGGTATTACGTAAGCTAAGGGTCCCTTGGCTGCAATAAATATTGTTTAGCTGACTTTTTTTGAACAACAGTTTAAATATTTTGGTTTCAACCCAAAGTTATTTGTAAATGAAGCAAATTAAATGGCTTTTATTTATTACTCATATTGAGTCAATTCTTTTTTCCATAAAGATTAGATTACTAAAACCTAATAGATTATTAAGACCTAAACATTGGACTGAGAATTGAAGATACCTGATTCATTATTCATCGTGGAAGGTTATGGTAGAATAGCCCCAATAATGCATGCAAGAATGTTATAACTGTAGTTCTTATATTCTAATGACATTCATAAGACTCTGAATCATTAATCATTTTTTCACAATTTAAGACCAAATACAAGCTCACTCTCCAGGAAGAGAACCAATAGAGTTCTAAGACTGGTAAAGTAAAACACTAGGATCTTTCACCAGAATGTCTACTTAAAATTATGGTTACTAACTTTCGGCTTAAGTAATCACTACGTGAAAAAGGACCTGGAATTCCTAGGAAATAAGAAGACAGGAGACAAATGTGGTTGTACATTGACAAACTGGAGCAAGCCCAGGGGAAGGCCACCAGGATCATCCAAGGACTGAAGCACATGAAGTACAAGAGCAGGGTGAGACAGCTGGCTTTGTTCAACCTTTGAGAAGGCTAAAGGGAGACCTTGTGTCTGTCTAGAGCTATCTGTCTAATGGGAGTGTGTAGAGAAGACAAAGACAGGCTCTTTTTGGAGGTACATGGCAAGAAATACAAGGCAACAGATACAAGTGGTAACAAATGGAATTGTTATTGAAAAAAAACATATACACAGCAAAGTTAGTCAAATATTAGAAGCTGCCCAGAGAGGAAGTGACATTTCCATCCTTGGGATTATTCAAAACTCAACTGGACAAGGTCATGAGTAACCTGCTTTGAACAGGGATTTGAATAGGATGAACTCTGTAGGACCATTCTAATCTGAAGTATCCTATGAACCCTGGGGGGGTAGCATAGCTAGAGTCAGAAAAGACCTCAAGATCATCACCCAAGATTCTGTCCAGCGTGGCCTTGAACACTGCCAGGAATGGAGCATTTGTCATTTCTTTGGGTAGCCTGTTCCAGTGCCTCACAATCCTCAGAACAAAAGGTTTCATTTAGAAAATAAATAAATCTTACTGCTCTGACAAAAATTCATAGAATCATCTAGGTTGGAAAAGACCTTTAAGATTATCAAGTCTAACCATTACCCCAGGACTGCCAAAATCACCCCTAAACCATGTCACTAAGGGCCTTATCTACACACTTCCAGGAATGGTGATTCCACCACTTCACTGGGTGGGCAGCCTGTTCCAATACCTAACTATCTTCTCTGTGAAGATTTTTTTCCTAATATTCAATGTAAGCCTCCCCTGGAGCAGTTTGAGTCCCTTTTCTCTTGTCCTGTTGGCCTTCTTGTCTGCCTAGGTACAAGCTGTTCAGCAGCCGTCGGTCAGCATCCCCACGTCCTTTTCCCCTGGGCAGCTTTCCAGCCGCTCTTCCCCAAGCCTGAAGCGTTGCATTAGGTTGTTGTGATCCAAATGCAGGACCCAGCACTTTGCCTTGTTGAATCTCATGCCATTTGTCACAGCCCATCAATCCAGCCTGTCCAGATCCCTCTGCAGAGCCTTCCTATACTCCAGCAGGTCAACATTCCCACCCAACTTGGTGTCATCTGTAAATCTACTGAGGGTGCATTTGATACCCTCATCCAAATAGTCAATGAAGACATTAAACAACACTGGCCCCAACACTGAACCCTGAGGGACACTATTAGTGACCAGTTGCCAACTGAATGTGATACATTTTACCACCACACTTTGGGCTTGGCCATCCAGCCAGTTTCCAGCCCAGCAAAGAATCCACATATCCAGACCATGAGCAGACAATTTCTCCAGGAGAATGCTGTGGGAAACAGTACCAGATGTTTTACTTAAGTCCAAATAGACAATGTCCACAGCCTTTCCCTCATCAACCAGGTGGGTCACCTTGTTGTAGAAAGAGATCAGGCTGGTCAAGCAGGGCCTATGCTGACTGGGCCTGATCGCTCCATTTTTCCACATGTGCTTTATGATCTCACCTAGGATTGTCTGGTCTGCTCCATAACCTTTCCTGGCACTCAGATCAGGCTGACAGGCCTGTTTTTTTGCTCATTGTGATGTTAAACCTGACACATGGAAGAAAATCTGGACACATTGAGGCGCACGCTTTGACTAAAAGTACTTGCTTTGGTTTATTCTAACAAAGTTAATGTAGGATATCCCCCCACCTCCCTACTTATAAGACAACAAAATTATTCTTTGTTCTGTATCAACTTCCTCAACTACAGAACAGTTCCGTGGGAATTGCCATCTCTTAGTTAATTTGTTTCTTTAGGTGGCAAAAAAGGGGGAAGGGGGTAGTTAAAAAGAGAAAAGGTGAACTTCTATAAAAACTGTCTATAAAATAAGGAAATACTATGTTTGCATTTGTTTTCTAGCTGTAGTCTTTCTTTCACTGTAAGGAAGAAAGTTATCCATGCAAACTGTAGGAAAAGGCTTATAAGGGCAGAGATTGCTCAGTATTATTGCATGGCTTAGGCCTCCTGTGGTTTCCGTAGAATAGTCTGAAATGCTTGTAAGATCAAGGCTAGGTTTTACTACAATAAAAAAAAAGTAATTAACTTTTTGAGTAAAGGAAAGGTGATTGATAGGGAGAGACATGATAGGTTTAAAGATCCCCCTGTTTCCACTCCCCCTTAGCTCTCCTGCCTATTCTGGTTTTGTAGGCTTGCCCTTACCATTTTCAATTTGGTCTCCTATATGAAGCTTCCTTCTGCAGCTCCTTGGTCTGGTACATCTTGTCATTCCTCTGGCCTTTTTCAGTTGATCCTGCCTTGTGTTATTCAAGTACAACCTTTTGCACCCCTCTCCAAACTGTTTTGCCTAATTTCCTAGAGGAATAATTACATATAAAATAAAAAAATATTTAAAAAAATATCAGCTTGTCTATTGCAGAGGGCATAAATCCAGTTGTCTTGGTATGAGCTTTTTCTGTAAAGAAGGGCTTGCAAGAGGGTACTGCACAGTTCCCATGACAAGGGAAAATAGAGAGTAAAACACCATCTTGATTTGGGACAGAAGAAGGAGCCTAAATCTTTGCTTTGGTTGTTGGATGGCTGAGTTTCTGCACCTGTAAGTCAAAAGTAATGAATATTTTGCTACTTATTTCCCACTATAAACTCTTTGTATTCAGAAAGAGAAGGAACAGATGTAAATCCTTTCACATATATTCTCATTTTACAGGAAAGTGAACATCAATTGTATTTTGTATCAGAGCCCAACTGTGTTGAAGAACTGTATGCACAATGTTTTATTATTTCATTTTTCTCTTGACCTTTTTTATGATTCTATTGTTTCCAGATGTGTCCATTCCAAATACCTACCAACTTTCCTTGAAGTGGTCAGAAACCACTAATGAGCTGTTACATAGCAGCTGTGTCAGGCTACTACCTCTTTTCAACCAAATTCTCAGCTGTTCTTGTTGCATTTCCTAAGAGAATATGATCCAAAGCACCACTGGATATTTTTTATTTCCAGTGAACTCAAGGGTGGCTAAAGCTCTCAACCTCATGCAGAATCAGCTTTATGAAGATAAGCAAGATGGACCATTGCTAAACTGTCTTCAAGATGTCAGTTATGAACACATTTGTTGCAAGAAACAGCCAAAGGCTTAGGTCTTGTCCCAGTTCATGTTATAGAACAATAGGCAAAATCAGAAAGATTGTATCCGAGGATGACTGCACTGGGTTAGGATGTGTTTTTCTCTTATTTCTGTTGCTTTGAATGGTCTTCTTGTTGGGCTGACTTCGACTAACTGCTGCCACGCATATGCTCTTTTCATTGCCACTTTCTTCTTCTTGTCCCAGAGACAGCTGAAAAGTTGCATGCCAGGAGCTTGATGGGAGCTGGAAAGAGCATGAAAGTGTCCTTCCTGGCTTTATTTCAATATCTCTGCCAGATCCTGATGTTGGGTGGAACCCGGAAAGTATTCACATTGAAAAACAATTAAGAAAATACCATGAACAGTAATCTGTTTTTTTAATGTGAATGTATCTGACTCATTCAAACAATATTTATTTCAAAGACTCAGAAGATCTTTTTTTTTTTTAAATTAGATGTGAAAGTGTACTAATTTACTAAAGAGTAAAATCTTTATAACTCCTTAAATTTGGAATTTGTTCATTCTTGTTTGTAATAAGGATTATATAGTATAATAAACTATGTAACAATATTCTTTAGCAGGCTATGGTTCAATAAGTGCCTCATTTGCATATTGACATAGGTGAATTGATAAGTTCCAAAAGAAATCAAACATCTTTGAATACTTCAAATAAGATTTACCAGCAATGGATGAATAATACATCTGGATACATTAGAGGCTGTAGAAGCAGATCCTCTATATCTTAAAATAGGTATAGAAGTCTTCATTGTAGGGCTTGACTTTTTTTAGGTATTGTTCATCTGGTTTTGTCTCTTTGACACAGTTCTGTAGTTATTCCCTCCAGCTCTAGCTCCTCAGCCATTTTTTTCCTTAGCTTCAAACGTGGCTTACAAAAAAGCACCTCCCCTCACCTTAAGGGCAAAAAGCAACGTTGAACAGCAGCAGTACTTTTTGATTCCCTTATTCTATTCTGAATATAGTTTTCTTTAGCAGGATAATTGGAGATTGGATTTTGCTTAAGAAGGCCTCTGTTGAAATAGGAGCAGCGTGGTTGATAACTTTTCAGTCATGGGGTAAGAACATAATGAAAATGTCAATAGATAATCAGTTGTAACACTTATTGCAGTAGTGCCATGTACAGTTGCATGTGCCTTTTCAAAATTCCCTGTTTTGTTATGAAAAGCATATATTTGCATCACAGTGTGGAGATCGAGAATTCTGGGTCTAAAGGCAGACTTCAGTGCCAAACGATGTCAGAAAATTTCCTCTTTTGACAGCACTCAGATTATCCAGATTTCAAACTCTGACGGTCATTGAATGAACTAGAAACATTCTGTCTTCAGGAATGGGAATGTAAGTCTCCACGTTTCTCTTGTTTTTTCAGAAAAGAGTGAAACCTTTCTAGAAGAGGTAAACCTGCTTGTTCATTTTTTCAAACAAGTATGCTGTAGAAGCATGAAGTCCAAGTATGATCTCATCCTGTCCTTCATCTTCACCCATATCTGGTGATTAATCTATTTTACCTTGATGACTGATTCTTTACTGCACTGTTTGACTAAATATAGAAAAATGAGGCCTAAACTTTGCTCTGTGGCAGATACCCAGTTAAGCGAGCTTCGCTGAAATGATGAAATACTGAAATACTTACTGAGACTAGGCCTTAAAAAAAAAAGGGGTGGGGAGAGGAAAAGGGGGTGGCAGGGAGCGGGGTCAAACTTGAGATCGTCTTAAAACCCAGAGAAATGTTCAGTGAATTTGCAAAATAATATTACTCTCTGTTTGACTGTTGCTTACGTATTTTGAGTATTCTGATATACCATGTCCATCCCTCTTCTGCTTGAATTTTGGCTGAGTGAGCCACAGTGTAAATTGCAGAATGAATCAAAACCACCTGTTCAGCATTTGGCGTCTTTAAAGGAAGGCAAAACTAAATTAATATTACATATGAAGACTGAGAATTCAGTGCTTCAGCTATCAGTTATTCTGGCATTAAGTGAGGAACCAATGAGAACAGGCTGTGAATGCCTTTGCAAATAATTTTAACCACCATTTTACTGAGAGGAAATTACAGAGACTGAAAGCATGCTGCTTGGAGAGAAGGATTTAAATGTAAAAGTTATGCTAATGAACTTTTCAATGTAGCTTGAAGGCAAGAAAGCCAAGGGCAAAGGGGAAGTGAAAAAAAGTAACTAATTTCCTGAGCAGTGACGTAGAGATTGATGTCAATGAGATTTTCAGATCAGTGCTGATAAATAATTCCAAATGAAGTTATTAAGCTCATCTGGCAAAATCTCTCACTTGTTCCACAGTGAGTCTCAGGAACACAGGGATGACACAATTTACTTTTGCATTTTGCTAGGAAACCTATTCATCCTAAGCCCCTTCAAGGTAATTGAAAATTATTTTTCTGCTAACTGCAAGATACCATCACAATCAATTGCACCGAGTACCCTTTTACTTTGCAAGTGATATGGAGGATTATAACGTGAACAGAAGGATAGAATTTAGTAAGTCAGATACAATTCATAAAGTTATTGTTACAAGAGATTTTGTGCAACGAGCACAATTTATAATGATAAATTAGTAGGCCATTTGTTGGGCAATGAACTTCAAATGGTTTGCATCTAATGCCCAAATGGTTTAGTTTTTTGTGTAACATCTGTGAGTGTCTTGTGTATTTACCAGAACTAGTTCTTCTACAGTAGTTTATTTGTTTGATGTGGGTTATTTGTTGATAACAAGTATCATTTGTTATTTGTGGCATAGGAAATAAGAAGTCTGGAATTGACTTACTGCACTTTTTAATGCCTAAAACCTTACAGATCAGATGCATTCGTTTATAAAACAAGTTAATAGCTCTCATTCATCCCTTCAGCCTCTCCTCTCCACTGCCCCATCCCAAATCAACAAAAAGCCCCCAAACCTGAAGATCTCCAAACCTTTTGATTGCAGTTGTAACTGCTTCAAGGGGGGAAAAAGTACATCAGTGTCCTAGCACTCCTGTTTCTTGCTTGTCTCAGTGTTCTAGGTACACTGTTCTTATTCAAAACATAGTAAATTCAACCTCCAAAAGAAAGGGTCTCTTATGATTAAAAACTAGGCTGCATCTTGAAAGGGATGGGTTTGGCTTTGCTGCCTCTTTCTCTTGTGACCTGGAGCAAGGCACAGCGGCCAGATGTTCAGAGGTGCTTAGCTGAGTGGGATGCAGCTGTCCCACAGGATGGAGAGCTCATGCTGCTTTGTCCCAGCACAGCTACTGCTTCTGTCTTGGTAAATCCACCCCTTCTTGGTAATCTGTCTGTTACTGGTTTCATTGTTCCTGCCCCTGCATTATTTGTCTGTTGATCCTCCGTCTAGAAGAAATCTTTTCCTCTCTACTTAAATTCGAAGTTTTATGTGTATGCATGATCCCACTTCCCTGTAGCTGCTAGTGAATGTTTAATCATCGCTTCATGTGGTTGAATTAAAAAACACATCTGGTGAAGCTGATACAGAGAATAAATGAGTACACTATTGCTGCCTCCTCAGTGGTCAGTTTTTAACTCTTTTAGACTCTATTTCATTAAATATACAGAATTGCCAAGCATGAACTAGTGATGAATGCTACCTCAGTACCACAGTAGTATTGTGGTTTTCATGTCATAGCCGTGTAATCACTGTACGGAAATGCAAACAGTTTTCAAACTTAAGCAGGGGTCTTTACTCGCTCATAGTGGAATGTGAGGGTGGGGACTACATTTGCTCTTGTTTAGGTGGAGGCAAATTCTGAACAATGTTATGCAAATTCAAAGAGATCTTCCAGTGTCACTGTGTAACAGTACAATGCAGATGAGCAGAGCAAAGCTAAAACCCTGCCATGCAGCCATATTTAAGAGTAGTAAACAGTTCTTAGTATTCTTTTTCAGTATTCCTAAACAATTGGAATGAATGAGCAGGAAATAGAGGAAATTATGTGATTTACTGATGATACATTGTGAACAGTTGAAGGTCGGAGTAGATCTCAGATACTTTCTATTCTGTTAGCCTAATAATCACTATTTTATAGTATTAATAAAGGACACTAAAAGCTTTTCAGAAAGTTTACTATCTGCAGCCACAGAAAACCATGGATAGCGCTGTCAGTGTTTGAGACAAGGCAGATAAACCCCATTAGTATTTAACTTGATATGGATCCTAACGCCAGGAGTAAACCCAATCCTAAACTGCTTTCTCAGGCAAAGCTTCCACTGAAGTTTCTTTGTCTAAGTGAAGATCAGAAGACATGACATTTTTTGTGATTAAATTCAACATTAAAAAACTCTCTTCCCCTAATCTTTGATGTTGATTTCAAAGTTGGTTCCAACAGATCTTCCTTTTAATAATTTCCCTGCAACAGCATGGCAGTTTCTCCTGGATAATTAATAGTATTCTTGAAAAATTACAGCAGTGGATGGAACTCACTGAAGTGTTCTAAATATTGGCAATTCAGAAAATAAATGTGTTTTTTTCATTCAATCCAGATCCAAACTGTTACAGTAAAACAGCACTTTTTGTTGGAATGGATTTTGCATAAAGACACTCAGCTAGCCAAGAGTACACCAAAATTGTATGTTTAAAAAAATTCAGTGTCAGTGGTTTGTGTTTTAAAAATACTGTAAAAATAACCTGTGGCCAAAACTCCCCTGTGCTCAGCTGTAGCGCAAGAACAATTTGCCAAACAATCAGCTGAAGCAGGAGGTTCCAATTTTGCAGAGCTTTAGGGGCTCCTGGTAGAGAGCAGAGCTGTATCATGCACATGCTGACAAGTACAAGATAAGCAAGGTTTCCAGTCATTGCAGTCTTGTTGGTTTAATTGCCCTCCAGTGCCTATTTGTGACAGTCACTTGGGAAGTCAGTACTGAGGATACAAGTTTAGGTCATGTTCTGCTAGTTTTCGAGTAATTGCACATTCTGGCAGAAAGAATAGGGCCTGGCTTAACAAGGGTGAAAACTACCACAACAGTAAAACTTGAAAGAAACATCTCTAAATCAATTTCCAAACCTATGATCAGCAAAATTCCAAACCCTAAATACCTCTTTTCAAAGTGAGTAAAAGCTACTAAAGTATTAAAAAGTACTGTCATTTGTATAATAGACAATTGACAGCAAAGCTTTTCTCTGTCTGTTCTAATATAAATAAATATTCTGAAGGGTTCTATAGTATGGGTTGAAAAATGCAATTTTCTATTAACGTAACCTAATTTCTGCTTGATATAACGCAGGATTGACGTAGATTCTGTAACATTTTGATGTTGGGGGTTTTTTTTTTCCAATAAGGAATTAATGTGAGGAGATGCTACCTACTCAGTAATGCAGTTATAATTCCCTTCTCTTGGATATGAATTAGTTGATCTTACTATGCAGTGGAAAAAACTACCTGATCACTTTATGATTAGGTTGCTAGTACTATAGAGGTTTGCCCTTGAGATGACACTCTATTCACATTAATAATACATAACCCTTTTCTTTCTGCCTTTCAAAAGTACTTCTTATGTATATTTCATTTCATATTTTCAAGTTTTCACTGTCAAATATTTAAAAAAATCTCTTAATCATGGCCTGCTTTTAATACTTAACACTGAGTTTTTCCATGTAAATTAGCCCCAAATTATTTGTAATTCTTGTATTTTAATTTATTTCCCATTTCATTATATTTTTCTAGTAGAGCAACTAAAGGGCACAGTGTAAGAGTGCATTGTTAGCAGCTGTGACTTTATACATTATTAACAGCAGACGACCACCTCTTTGGTCCATGGCATGATTTAACTTTAAGCCATGCTTTCCTGATTTGCTCTCAGAGAAAGAAGTCTTTGGGGACTGGAATCAAGCTGTTTGTTTGGTCTTTTTATTTTGTTTTGCCTTATTTTGTTTTTACACATCTCCTAATACAGCAGGGCCATGTTCTCAGCAGGTCTTCCAGGCACTTTTGCAATATGGGTACATAATAACATTAAATCTCTTTGACAATGCATTCTTCCTCCATTTGACTATTGGTATTCTCAATTATTGTTTCTCTAACTGTACTGTGTTAGCTTCTATCCCCCTCCCCTCTTCCATATTTATTTCATCATTTATATCCCTTTGTCATGGTTTAACCCCAGACAGCAACTAAGTACCATGAAGCCACTCTCTCACTTCCCTTGCCCTGGTGGGATGGGGAGGAGAGTCAAAAAAACTGGTAAAACCCTGGCCTGTGCTACCTCACAGCTTCTTTTGCCCCTCTTCACTGGTAAAGCATGGGAAAACAAAAAAATCTTGATTTGAAATAAGCACTACTTATCAACAACTTAAACATCGGTGTGTTATCAACATAATTCTCAGACTAAAGCCAAAACACAGCACTGCACCAGCTACTAGGAAGAAAATTAACTCTATCCCAGCTGAAACCAGGACACCCTGCTAGTTCTTTTGTAAATGATTTCTCTGTTGTTGATGGAGTTCAGAATGTGTCCCGGATCAATATATTTCATTTTTTTATTGTTTTGCTATCAAGTTCAAAACCAAATAGATAATCGAATACAAAATTGTGGTATGAACAGTCTTATCCACTGTGTTATGAGGTTGTGTTTATTATTTTTCTTCTGCTTCCATGAAAAAGTCTGATTACAGTGCCAGAGACTTGCTTATAATGTCATTTAGGTTGGTGGTTATGTGCCTGAGAGTAACCTTATTCTCTTAATATGAAAGAAGCGGCATCAAATCCATGCCTATGAAGTCTGTAGCATGCAAGTTACACTGGACAAAATTTTTCTTGACATGGTCACAGAGCAGATTACTCATAGTAGGCAACAGGGAAAGTGAGTCTTCATCATTTGTTGTAAACCACGATTTAGCATACTATGAAGATACTGCCTGTGTAGTCTTTGAAGTTGAGAAATGTTAGTAGCACAGCATCCCTGTGTTGCTTTCTATGTTCTTGTACTGTTACCTCATTGTGTGTCTTTCTTCACTTTGGAGAAAGGGTCTGAAGCTCAGTAGGCTGTTGATGTGATGACAAATAGGTACTCTTACATTCTACCAGTGTAATAAATTTCTATCATCTGCATACCTGGGCAAAGGAGGGAGAGGGAGTATAAGCAAATTTCATAAGAGTATACTTCTCTTGGCTTGCACCAAAGTTCATGTGAAACAAAGGGATGAAAGGAAGAAAGAAAATAGAAATGAGCCTATAGAAACTCCCATAATGAAAGAAAATTAGAAGTCATATTTAAATGAACTGAGAGAAGGGGAATTACATTATATTTTCACCACAGTTCTGAAAAAGCTTATATTAAAGCATTAGATTTAATGTAAAATATTTTTAGTATGTCTGTCTAGTCAGGTTGTCCCTCAAGAATATCTCAGATTCTGTACATATTTAAGGCAATGCAGAAATGAAATTTGGGGTCATCGTGAGTTTCATTGCAATATTATTCATTGCTTTGGAACAAATTTCAAAGAAAAGGATAATTTGAAGGTAAGTGGGGTATGGAATTAAGTACAAAATGGGTTTACTAAATGTAGGTTATAGCAAACTAACTGTAAAAAAACCCTACTTACAGTGTTCTTTTTTTTTTTTTATTACAATAACTCCCTATGCTCCACACTCAGATCCCAGTAACCATCTTACTGAAGTCAAATACTGAAATTAACTAGACAACAGGCTGACTTAGACCAGCCCCTGTCCTTGCTGTTTGTCATTAACAAAAATGAAGTTGTCAGGCCAGTTTACTCTTTTGCTGTTGTTGGTTTCATTGGCTTTCCAGTGTTATGCCGATAAAACCTTTTGTCAATAGATGCAAATGAGACCACGTTTAGCTACAGCAGAATTTTTTAACAAAACTTTTTTTCCCCTTTTTCATGCAGAGTTACTTTTTTAGTGCTGGATGGAAACCTCATGAAGAAGGCAGATATAAATGTCCTTAATGGAAATCCACAATGCTTTTTTTGCAGACTTCCACCTTCTGCTCCCCCTCCTGCTTTTATGTCCAGCCAGGTATGTCCTATTAATGTAAGACTCTAACCTTCCACAGAACCATTGTATCTTCTTTTCATTTAAGTATCTTTGTAATCTCTGCTACCTATTAAGGGCACTGGATGTATTCTTTGGAAGACCACCAGTATTATATGAATGTATTTCTGTTCACAGACTACAAAACAAAAGTGTAACAGGCTCAAAAGAGAACATCAAAGAAGCTGCAAGGATTGCCACTAATCCTGTTTGAATGCGCTGACACAATGGCATATCCTAACACAAGTCAGGCTATACACTAGAAAAATTGATGCCAAATTGTGCATATGATCTGCAACCTGCTAACTTGTTCTATTTTATGTTGGAAAATCTGTCCACTCTGTTGACTAAAAATTAATCTAGAAAACAGGAATATCTTTGTTAAACCCTAGACAATGTATAATTCCTTAATTAGGATGTTATTTAGTTGGTACATCTTTAATCAGAAAGGAGCCCTCTGTTTTTAATTCCTTAAATCTTTTGGTGTCAAAAATCATTCTTTTTAGGTGAAAAAAAAACTAAAAGCAAATCATGCAGAAGGAGCCTCTTGTGTTCCTTAAAATTTTATCTTTTAAGTACCTATAGGAAATGCTTTTCGTTATCTGAAGACTAAAAGAAGCAAATGTTATTCTGCATGCCAGTGTTTGGCATTTGATGACAAGCAGCCAAGAAGTCAATGTGACCCATATGTCCAAACAGTATGCTGCTGGGTGTATTTTCTCTACTGCGCTGCAAATGAGATCATGTATTGTATAGCTAGCATATGCACTTATTCTATCATATTCTCTCATATTTGCCTTTGTATAAAATTATAAAAGAATATTTTGTGGAGTAATGTAATTGTTTTTTCTTTATTAGTCTTTTGCATGGAGGGTGGAGGCAATTGTGAGTGCTCCCTTTCAGATGTTGTCAGCAAAATGAATGAGAAGTGATCATAGTGAATTTTTCACTTGATTCATATTCCAGACCACCTGTGAAAACAGAAGCAGACAGTGGATAGCAGAAAGGATCTGAGTGTGAGAGTGTCTGTGCTGTCACACCATACATTAGTTTTCTTTAGTCATTATCTCTGTCATGAGAGTTCTGAGGAAGATCTCACTTCCTAAAGGAGCTTACTGATGCCTGCTTGCAGGAAAGGTTTGAAATGTCAAACTACAGGAGAATGGGAGTGAATTTCTAGGTGGGTTGCCTAATAGAAGTGTCTTTTATTTCATCATTGTAGCTGCTCAATTGCAATCCAGGTGTGTTCAACAGCTGTAGCACAGGTAGAGAGGCAGCCCATGCCTTGTCTGATGCTGTGATCCGTGACTCATCATGGCTTAGTAGTAAACATAAACCCTAGTCATCTAAAATAATCTTTAGTTTGAGAGAGGAAAATACTATTTTTGAGTGTTCTACTTAGAAATGTTCAAATTTTATATGATTAACATCAATGAATAAAGCAATCGCTGACCTGAAGATACAGAGAAAAGCTGCCTGTTTTTCTATATCCTGTGAGTTGTTAACCTTAAGTTTTCTTTCATTGGTTATCTAAATGTCATAGCAAAAATATGCTTGAAATACTTATGTAATCTATTTTCTGTTTCCCAAATGTGTGAAAGTGTGAAATGTGGGGAGTGTTTGTGTGACTGTCTCTGGAGGTATTTAAAAGATGTGTAGATATAGTGCTTAGGGACATAGTTTAGTTGTAGATTTGGCAGTGTGGTTAACGATTGGACTCTGTGCATTTGAAAATGGAAGCTTCTAATTAGGTGCCTTAACATGGATTTGAGTAAACAGCTTTTTTCATTCCTAGTCAGAGTTTGATGGACATTTTTGTACTTTGTCTTCTGGCACTTTATATTATTTCACAAATGTATGTAGGTGTATGCCTACATATATGTGTATATAAGCTGTCCCCAGTGTAATCCCTTAGAGTTTTGCAGAAGTTAAACATGAGAATCCCTCATCAGGGGCAGGGATGAGGAGGACTGAAAGTCAGGAAGTCAGTCACAAAGTCAGCAGCTTTCAAACTCACACTGGGAAAAGGTTAGAGTGAGATGGAGTGAGATCTCATGGGACAGTGGCTAGAAATACTGTATGATGTGCTAAAATTGGCCCAAAGTCTTGACGCACCTCTTAACTGTGCTCTGCTTTGGACTAGGAGAAAAAAATGCTTTACTTATGCTTCTACACACAATTTTGAAAAATATAGAGAAAACACAGATACCAAAGTGGATGACGTGCTCCCTTGTGCTCTGTTGGATGCAGAGATGAGATTCTGTCTTGTCTGCCACTTGCATTCACTTCTTTATACATCTGAAAGGCCTGTCAGCTTCTTTAGTCACAGTATAGCTTTTGAGAAGTTGGCTTTCATTAATTGCCTTTCCTCCTGACTGTTGGTCCTCATTTTGTACATATGGCCTACATGTCATGTTCACAAATGCATTAGTTCGTATTTCATGGAATTGAAATTAATATAACCTGAAAGGATGCAGGTAACTAGGAAATTCAGATCAGTTTGTCTTTAAAACCTGTCTTCATCACTACTGCTGTGTCTTACTATATCTCATCACTACTGCTGTATTTTACTATATCTACTGTCATCATCATTAAGGACTTCTGGAGGACATAAGCAATGCTCATTTGAGAGACTGTAGAAGCCACAAGAAATAATACCATTTGATGGTTTTTCTAATACTGACTCAACACTTTTTTTTTTTTTTTGAGCCATATAAGATGCATTTCACTTGTTCATGGCTTAACCAAATATTAAATGAATTGAACTCAGTGATCCTATAAAAGTCTCTGTTACATCCATGCAGTTATTTTTTCTGTAACTTTCCCTTGAGAAAAAGGGAATATACTCTTTGATAAGAGCATTGCTTTCAAAACCAGTATCAACTGGCATTTGTTACCTTCCTAAGATATTATTTCAGTAGCTATCAATTGTACATGAGTGTCCAAAGACAGTCTGCAAAGAGAGACTACAAGGTAAAAAGCACTTTTTCAGCAGGCTTAGATTCACTATCAAGGAGGCTAAGGTCCACTGCAAAATATGTATGGTTATGGAAATTAGAAAAGACAGAGGGCTACTGTTTAGCTCTGTAATAAGTTAATTCCACATAAGCTTTTTCTTAATTATGTCCTAGAGTGCTGTCAGGTTATCTGGCCTACTGATACTTTGTTGTCTTCTGTATGCTAGCCGGTGAATGAAGACTTTCTTGGCACTTACCAAGATTTCAAGTTTAATTAAAAAAGATATAATTTTGCCATCTACTGAAGAACTCATCAGAAATCTCATGTCTTTTAATCCTTAATTGTTGCTTCACGTTATCCTTGCACGTGGTGATAAAAGCAATAGTCTAAATTCCTAATTCCTGAGAATTTCATTACATCTATATTTTAAACACTTTACTATTTTGTTTTTCACTTATGGCAAAAAATATGCTTTCTAATTTAAACTTATAACTTGCTTCCAAAACCCCAGTCATGATATGTTGGTTCAATAGTTTCACATGCAGTACTCTTTTCGTATAATGTTATCAACTATAGTGATCTTCTGTTAGTACACACTTTGTTTTCACATCTCAGTTGAAGTTGTTTGGTTTTCCTTTCTTGCTTTCTCGTTTCCTGTTTTGATATTTTATGGCTTTGTGAGTAAGTAGTGCAGAATGCTGGGAAATATAAGTAGGTATTCTCAGGATTATTATTATTAGGTATTATCTGATTTTCTGCATATTAAATTGCTTGGTTCAGTATTTCCTAAATAAATATTTCTCAATTTTTTGTTAGTCTAAAACACTAAAATATGAGCCCAAGATTTAACTGCAGACTCAAAAAATTTTTAATCCAACTGCATAGTAAGTTTTCAGCTGTTCAGAAATGTGTGAAAAACATATTTCATATTCTCTAAAAACATCACCCTTGGCAATTTTGCACAATATGCCACAAAAGATAAGATCAGGTACTAGCAGATTTTGTTTGTTTTCTCTTTTTCTCTTGTCAGGTCTTTCTCCTTTCCTTATCATCTAATTGTATTTTTTTCTTCATCTTTATTTTCTGCCTTTACACTACCAGAAATGTTTCTGCACTATTAAACTGCAGATAAATATCTAATGCAGCCACTCTGTAGTCTGTCAGGTTGTTGCAATCCAATCATGAAAAAATTAATTGAATCCATCCTCATGTAAAAAATTCCCAATTTGATATTCAGATGGAAAGAGCAACCATAATGCCTCAGATTAACTACACTGTCTTCTCAAACTGGCCTTGGTCTTACTCTGGAGGGGCTTAGTATAAAAGCTTTTGATTTTCCCAAGTGACTAGTGATTTTGAATGCCTTGCTAAAAGAGTCCACAAGTTTCCAGTGTGAGGCGCATAGAAGGATCTGAATTTTCTTCTGATTTTCAGAAAATGAAGTCCATGTCACGGCTTTTAGAAACTGCTCACACACGAAGGAAGTCAAAATTGAAGTGTTTTTTCCCTTCTTCATGCATTTTGTGAAAGGAAAATATATTTCTTAGATTTTTAATTTTTTTTTTGCACGTGAGTAGATATTGTGAAAAACCTATTGGTGCTAATGAGTATTTTTTCCAGAAAAGGGAGAGAAGGACAAATCTTTTGGTGAAGGAGATTTTGTATGAATCACAACCTTCTGAAATGAACAAAAATGAATTCCTGTGTCTATCTCTGCCTATGACTTTGGTTGTGAATTTATTTTTTGTGCTTCTGCCAGATATGTCTTAGAAATCATTAGTAAGTTACCTCTAAGGTATAATTTTTAATCATTACTGTTATTTTCTCCCACTCATTTTCTGACTAGTTGAGCAGGACACACTGCATTCAACGGAGTGGAAAAAAAAGCTGAGTTTGGGAGATTTTATGTTTTAAATTAAACACAGATCATATAGCATGCATAATAGTTGAAATGATGCAGATTCATTTGTAGCTATAAATATCCTTGAAATATAGATATGTTCCCAGTTTTAATTGGATATTCTTCCAAAACTTTTGTTTGTGAATATGTGAAGGAGCATGTCTTCATTTGTTTATGGAGCGTTGGGTTTCTTCATTATAAGCTGAATTTGTATAGAATGAGGGAGTTTTTCTTTATGCTAACCACAATAAAATTGGAAGAAAATCTATTCTTATTAAATTTACCTCGGGCAAAATGATTTATTACAACCACAAAAGCAGTATTTGTGCACCAGTTGTAAGGAATGAAGTTTTAGAGACATCTCCTTTTTTTTCACCAGCCACAGAGTTCAGAAGGAGGCTAATGTAATCCTTTCATTTGTTTGAGAGGAACAAGAGAAAATGAGGGTAAGCTATTATTATAATTATTATTATCCTCATTATTAGTAATAATATTAATCACATGAGAAGTTGAGAAACACTCAACTATGCTAAGCCTATAAATGGTTGAATTTAGCTTTCAGAGGGCAAAGTGCAACCAGAAATTGTCTTATTTTTCAGATGCTGTTAATGGATAGCTCCATGAAATAATGTAAGCATTCCCATATATATATGCTTTCATTGTATAGTTAATTTTGCTGAAGAATTAATGCAAGTTACGATTTTGAAAGGAAGTTAATGTGAGAAAAGGATAACTGTGTTATGATCCACATGCCAAAATGTAGATCCTTACACAATGATGTTCAGTCTCCTAGTTGTTCACTTTTTATAGTCCAGTGAGTATCACCTATTCTTTTTTTAAATCTAAACCAGCCTCAATTGCTTTCAGTCAACTTTTATTCTACATGCAACATCTCAAGGTCAAAACAATCACTACCACAAGCTTCAGTGAGAGTGAAATGTGTTTTTGTGTCTGCAGTTATGACATTCTTTCCCACAATCTGCTTCCACTTTGTTTAACAATAGCCTCCATGTCTGATCCAATAAGCTAACACATAAAAATACATCAACTCCTGAGCCATGAGTACTTTAAATGATAAAGAAATGTCTACCTCACTTTGTAAAAAGGCTTTCTTTTAGAGCCTTTCAGAGCCTTTTGCATTTACTTACTGTAAAAATATTCTCCTCAAGTACAGTGACTTTCCATTTCCATTGGTTGGAAATGGAAAGAGGGTAACAAACCTCAGGCTGGTAACACTTTAAATTAGCAAGCAGTGAGCAATTAGAGCAAGATCACAGGATAAATGAGAAAGCCTGTATCTCAAACCCTTACGGCTTTAATCAAAACAGCTTTGTGTAATTCTTGGTCAGTGTAAACTGGTGCTGCTGCTTTGAAGTCAACAGATCTGTACAATTTAACTTAATACAGGAGTAGGAAATTATTGCTTTCGATATGTGAAGCGTCATTTTTAAAAAGTTAAGCAAACAGCAACCCAGCAAACACACACACAATATCCCGAAAGAGCTCTGTCCCATCCGTCTTTAAATTGCTATTTTACTTCTGAAGTGTTCATCAGGCCCATGCCATGTATTGGCTGCTGTCTAGACAAGCTTGTGGGTGGTCTCTGACCCAAACACATGTGCATGGCTCCTGGTCTTGCTACCCACATCACTCCACAAACTGCCTCATCAAGAGCAGGGAACAGGACAAACTAACAAATCTGTTGTTTCCAGGTGTGCCTTGCTTTCACATACAAGAGAGGGGCTGGTGGGAGGACAATTTTAGTGCTTTTGAGTGATGAGCAGCCTGCCATGATTTAAGCCAATGTGCTTCGGTGTCGGTGAGTTTTCCAAGTAGCTGAAATCTTTTCCTTCCCCTGGCCTTATTCTCAAAAGCCAAAATAAAAGTATGGTGGTTAGTAGGTGAAAGACAAGATTGGCTTAATGAGTTAACTATACTCCCTCCTGAGATCTTGTTCTGGTTTTGGGACAAGAGTAACTTGATGGTTATTCAGCTGTGCTTTCCCCATGCCAGATCATCTTCCCTGTGACCTGTGTCTTACTCATTGCATTTTGCTTTGTGTTTCTGTATGTAAAACATTCCTTGCTGAAGCTGTGTAGTATCACGCCCCACATGTCAACAAGAACATTGTTTTCAGTGTGGAAAAATAGTGCAAAATAAACTGATTGTTGTCGGACTTTTCTGAATTTAATGTCTGTAGCTGGGAAACCTGAGGTAAATGGTATGTTACTACTAGGCTAGAGGGTCACTCTGTTTCCATATAACTGCTGTTGCAATGTAATATGAGCCATTGTCCAGCTTTTGGGACAGACATGGAATTAAAAGGTAAGGCTGTTATCCTCCTTTTGTCCCCTACGTTCAGCATGTTACAGAGACAAATGCACTTATGGGGAAGATTTCTGTCTGTGGACAGGAGGAAGAGTGTTTCAATGTAATTAGCATTCATCGAGTCTGACAAGACTGTGTAGACCTGTAGAACTGAAGTGAGTGCAGTTGTGTTCTCTGCTTTGTACTTTATGCTGTACTTCATGGGTAGACATAACTACAGGTACAAAGCTTATTTTATACTGACAAAACTGAGTGTCTAAGAAGTAATGGTGTAGCAGTGATGTGTGGATCTCGAAATATTCAGAGGTTTGTTCTAGTTTGAGGGCAGTAAAAAGTGCAGATCCTGATCTTAGCCTGTTGGATCTCTTAAAAAGGGCTGGGGACCCTGGTACAGAAGTCGTCTAAAATTTTTTGGCCACTGCAAGAATTCATTTTGAACTGAGTGGAGCAGTGCCCAAGGCAGCTGGAAACAAATGGTAGCAATCAGCAGCAAAGACAGCCAGGGAGAAATGCAAAAGCTCCACAAGTAATGTAGCCAGTTTCATTTCAGTTTCTCTGGCCTGTTTTTTCTTATTGGCTCTGAAATCTCTTGGCACATAGATCAAGATATCCAAGCAGTTTGAGCTTCATCCCTTTGAAAATGCTTTATGCCTGCAGATAAGGAAGTTCAGCAAAACCTGCATCTTCAAACTGAGAGTCAAATGTCAAATTCTAGTCTCTTTCCATCCACACTAGCTCCACCAGAACAAGCCTCTCTCCAGATGTCATAGTTTCTTCAATATCTGAAGGCACTGAAGGGCAGTAATCTGCTGTCAGGTGTGGAAGTCAGGGGTAGAGAGTTGCCTTGTCCGTATAGCTAAGACAGTTGGCATAAATGGCTTGAGAAAGAATGGTGATGTTACGAGATCGGAGATAAGGAGCTGAACTACAAATTTCTAGGTTTTCTGACGTTTAAAGGATGTGTATTTTGAAGAACAGTGAATCCCAAGCCTTAATTCTGTTTCACCTATGCATTTTAATTAAGAAATGCTTTAATCTTTATTAAAATGCCTCTTTTGCCTCTAGCAAAAATGGCCAAACATTACTACATCTAGAAAGATGTAGTGAAACCTCCATTGCATTTGAAGTTTACCTGAGGCTGACAGCTCTTTGGAAGTGGTGGTGTCTCGTAAGGCACCATGTGTCTTTCTCAGGAGCATACAAATCTATAATACGAGCGCAAAAAGTATTGGAGGCCTCACAGAAGTTTGTCAGCTTTGCTGGCATGACCTGGGGAGCCTGCAGCTTCTGTGAGCATGTTTCATGCCTAACTAATGAGCTTTTTTACTTTTTGGCAAAACTTGGGCTTAAAAAAGCCTAAAATAGATTGCATATGGTCAGAACCTGGGCCCCCTAAAGCAACCACCCATTGATGAAACCCTTTTTGATTCTACGATACTCAAGGCAGGATGGTGTTATTGAGATATAGTAGTTTCTCTATGATGAAAATTAGGACCAAGATTTCATTAAAAATTCTGAATTGTCAGCATTTATTACTGTATAATTCCTGCTGGCAAAATTATTTGGCATAAAAATTCAGCTGTTAATCCCTGGCTGAATTAGATTTATTTTTAAGTCTCAAGTAAATTGATCAACACTTTCTTGTTTTTATTACAGAACTCTAAAAACTGTCAGGTGCTGCTGGCAAGGGGGGGTTTATGAGGGTTCTTGTCAATAGCCTGAGGCAGGGTAGAAATACAAGGGCAAGGAATTTATTTTTGGAATGTGGAATGTGGTATTTTTTGCCACACAGTTTAAGAGAGGCAAAAGACTGTAAGAGCATCTGAAGTTTTCACCTTTTTCCCCTGACAGTTTTGGGTTGCTGTGTTTAAAGGAAACATTGTTCAGGGTTTTGGCTTTTTATTTTTGAGAAAATGACTGATGGTTGTCTGAAACTTATCGCTGGTCCTCTTCAGCACTGCAGAGAGTGTGACACTGGAAGAAAAAATCAGGTCTATAGGGCAGCAGTATCACTTCTAAGTGTCTATAGCTTAAGAAAATATTCTCCCTATCACAACTTCCTAGCTGGCAAAGGCACTGAATTTGTTGGCAGTGGGGCTGATGCTCACTGAGAAGGAAGAGTTTTGCCTGTAATGACCCTCTGATCACACCCGCTGTTCAGAAAACACTGAACGTGGTAATTGCCCTGACAGTTTGAAAGAAAGCTATAGAGCATAGGCTAATTGCTCACACTTCATGCAGTAAATTCAGTTTTGGTCATTTGAAACATCTGTGATTTTTAGATTTAGACAAAAAATCTGTGACAGGTTTACAAGCTGACCTGCTGGTTATGTGCTATAATTTATTTCCATAATGAACAGTTAACAGATGACTTGCCTGAAGTTTGGTCCCTAAATATAGAAGCAAAGGTAATTTTTCAAAAATGCTGAATATCCAAATTGTTCCCACGATTCAACCGATGCAAGAGCTGACCCACAGCTGTACAGACCTGTCCTGGGTTCAGCAGTAGCAGTCATTTTATTCCTTCTTAGCAGCTGGTGCAGCACTGTGTTTTTGACTGTTGGCCTGGGAACAGTGCTCATAACACCAGTGTTTTAGCTACTGCTTAGTAATGTTTGCTCTTACCAAGGACTTTCTGAGTCTCGTGCTCTGCCAGGGAGGAGGGGAAGTCAGGAGGAAGCAGTGACAGGACACTGACCCAAACCGACCAAAGAGGTACTCCATACCACAGCACCTCATACCCAGGATGTAAAAACTAGGAGCAGGGACCCGGAAGGGTTACATCATTGCTCGATCGGGCTGGATATCAGTCGGCAGGTGGTGAGCAGTTGTATTCTCTTCCCTTGTTTCCCTTATCATTATTATTGGTGGTAGCAGCAGTAGTTTGTGTTATACCTTAGTTACTGGACTGTTCTTAAACTGTGTAAGTTACATTCTTTCTATTCTCCTCCCTATCCCCCTGTGAGTGGGAAGGGGGGGAGACACACACAAAGGGGGGGAGAAAGTGGGGAGAGTGAGCGAGCAAACTGTGTGGCTGATTTATGCCTGGGCTTAACCCACAAGACCCAACATACTACTGATTTCGCAAACAGACATATTGCAAATAAAGACAGACTAGGGACAACGTGGGCCCTCTCCAGAAGCTATCGGGAGAACTGGCTACCCTGGATTTGGAGAAGGCT
>JANRGW010011220.1:0-25109 GCA_024733675.1 Psilopsiagon aymara | reverse complement strand
GCATCTGCGTGGCCGCGGCTTCTTCCCACGGGATGGGCGGCCCACGGTACTGCCCGAGGTCATCGTGTGGGGCCCCACGGGCGAGGAGGACTCCCTGGAGAGCAGCACCCTGCCCGGCTCCTTCGCCACCGCCGCTGCCACCACCACCACCACTGCTGCCACCACCGCTGCCACCACTGCTGCCACCACCACCACCGCTGCTGCCACCGCCGCCACGCCACCCCATGTGCCCCCCAGCACCCCGGCTCCTGTGCCCGGTGGGGATGTGCCCCGCAGCAGCCCCGGCCGCACCAGCACCGCTGAGCCAGCTGCTGGCCACAGCAGCAGTGGCAAGGATGCTCGCCCACCCCGCGGGCTTGGAGACAGCACAGGTAGGGTCTGCTGAGGGCAGTGGGGAGACCGGGATGGTTTGGGGGTCACCGTGGTGTGAGGCTCATGAAGAAGAGGTGTGTGATGTCAAATAAGAGTGCTCAGAGGGCAAGCAGCTGCTCTGCTCCATGGCTTTTATCCGAGGCATTTTCCAGCAGCTCCCTGTGTTTCCCATTAGCGGTATCCACCCCATCGCCCGTAATCACGTTCAGCGTGGCGCTCAGCACAGCAGTGCGTCCCCCCAGCGCTGTCTGCTGCGTGGACATGGATGGGGAAGCTGCTTCCCATTTATTTCAAATTATATTTGTTATTGCTGGTATTAAACCATGGGATATCGCTGTGGAGTTTCCCGAATGTACTCACTGTGCATCAACTGCTTTTAGCCCACAGTGATTCTCTGATTGAATCAAAGAAGAATTTTATGGCCTAATCTTAATCCCAATTAGTTTATCTAGCCTGGCCTGCTCGGCAGAAAGAGAGGAGGCATTGGTGATGTTGTTGCTGACTTAAGGGAGATATTTATAGCGGCGAAAATCTCCCAACCTACACACCTTTTAGATAAAAGAGTGGAATTGGCTGGGCAGATTAGCGAGGGAGTACTGGTGACGAGCGCTGGCGCGAGGGTTTTACCCTCGGTGTGTGATGAGATCTTCAGCCTCTTCTGCCCACCGAGGGGCACTGAGGATGGTGCTACGGAGGCACCAAACCTGCCATGTTCGGTGCCTCGGTGACATTGTCCAGTTGGGTGTATGGGGTCCAGGGGCGGGTTGTGGCAGCAGCAGCACATGGAATGTTGGCTCCTGGCACGTGCTGGTGCATGGTGACCAGAGCTGGCTGCTTGGTTTAGGTGAGGATGAGCCGGTGCTGCGGTGGTGGTGTCGGCAGGGAGCCGCAGCCCTGGCAACCTCCCAGGGGACTGGCTGCTTTAATCTGCCAGCTCTTATTTCTCATTAGGGCCCTTTTCCAGGGCCGGAGTTTTTGCTAATTAACTTCTGCGCCGAGTGGTGAATGCGATTAACTACTTCCTGGGGCTAAAGGACCTCTTTGATCTGAGCCTGGCCACCCTAAATTGAGAAGAGCCAGAGCTCCAGATCTGCTTCTCCATCCGTGGCTGGGGCTGAGCACCCAGGATTGCTCCCATGGGGAGCACTGAGCTGTCACTGTGCTTTGGGATGAGCATTCCAGTGCCTGGAAGCACCAGCCATGCCGATGCTGGTGTTGCTGGCGATGCGCCCATGCATTTTTCAGGCCCGGCTCCTGTCCGTTGTGTAAGCTTTAGCAGCTGGAAGCGTTTGTTCTCTGCTGGGAAAAACATATGGCTACAAATTAGGATTAGGTAACTTGCCTGTACTTATGATTTGTCTCAGCGAACACTGCCAGCCCTCATCCTGTAAAGTGCTGCACACTGCGATGGGAGCCCATGGTGGGTGCAGAGGGAGGTAAGGAGGGAAGGATGCTGCGCTCATTGCTTGTGGTCCTTTGGCTTCCTCTCGGGTTGGCTGGTCTCACTTGCTTGTGGCACCTAAGGGAGCTGGAGACCCCGTGATCCCCAGCACCCAGCAGCTCCCATTCCCATTGGATTGGTTGCTGCCATCATGCTAATGAAAGCAGTGCTTCACCACCATCCCCTCGCTTCACTGCACACATTGCCAGGATGGGATTTGCTGCTGGTGGTGCTGGGTGGGAGACCTGATGATAGATGGGAGACCGTAGGGGTCCGCAGGGTGGGAGTGCATCACGAAGGCAGCAGCACTCATTTAGACAAGCAGTGAAAGCAATCCTGCTCACTTCGATCTTCCTCTCACCCCACTCCTCCTCGCTGAAGAAGGCAGCAAAAAAGCCAAAAACAATGTGTCTGTGAGTCATGAGCAGCAGAAAACAAGCTTAGAAAAATTCCCCCGGAGTAGAAAACACTGCAGGTGGGGAGGAGAGGAGGAGGCAGATCCATGCACTGTTGGTATTGCTGCTCCGTGCAGTGGGTGCTGCCGGGGATGCTCCGGGTCACCCAGTGCTCAGGTGCCTTTGTCCCAGTGCCACCTCCGCCTGCCCGGCGCCTGGCAGCGTGCGGTGGCAGTCAGATGGGGACGCAATATGTTCACCCAGGCGTGGTTTGTGCTTATGCTTTCAAAAACGTGCTTCCTTTCTCGGGGGCTGTCAGAGTCGGTTTAGGCTGGAGCATAGAAGGAGAGGAATAATTAACATGCCAGCATGCAGTGAGAGGGAAGGGCCGTGGGGGACTTTACCGGGGTGGATGCTCCCCGTGCGGGCTCAGCTCCTCCACCAAGGCTGAGCATCCTCCAGTACCGTGGGCCGAAAACAAGGAGAGAAGAGAAGAATGAATCAGAGAAGGCAGGAATTGTGCTGGCTGGGCTGTCCGATGCTTTCCTCTCAGTGTTATTAGAATAAAGCCGTCTTTAATTAAACCTTTAAGTGCTTTATAAGGCAGAAGACTTTATATGCCGTCTGCTGCTCTTAATGGTGATTTGATTGCTCGTACGCAATGAGTTTGGCACTGTGCTCTGCTTGGAAAGGGGCAGAGGTGAGGGTTTAGTAGGTGAGGGTGCGCCGGATGGGGGCAAGAGGCTGTGTGGGTGCTGGTGTGGGCCCCGGAACGTCTTCTGGCTCCTTCCCCAGTGCTGTCTGGGAGCTTATTGGGAATGAATATTCCTAAAGAGACATGAGCTTCCCCGCAGGGAGACGACCCGGCCTTCAGAAAGAGGGTGCAAGAGAGGGGGTGCTGGATGCGAGCAGATACTGGATGCAAAAGCCCTCAAAGGAATTAATTAAAGGTAAAATGTGTTTAACAGACGACCCTGGGCGGTCCGGACAGAGCCGCCTCTTTGATCTGCTGTGCAGAGGCATGGGGAGCCAGGGGCTGGATGGGAGGTGAGGGGCTGGTTGGTACCCCCTGCACCAGCACCCACCGATCGCCCTTCCCAGGGGTTCCCAAAGGATCCTTTGTAAGGCTGAAGGATGAGGATGATGGCTGAAGCAGGAAAGGAACACATCCGTGAGCTGAGCTCTCTCTGGCAAGGAGAAGGCACTGTCTCCTCTGGGATTAGCAGATGCTTTCGTGCGTGTGTGCCCTCTCCCACGTGTGCCTGAGTGAGCCAGGAGCTTTCCTCTGCTGCTCTCGCAAGTATTTATTGCTCGGTGATATTTGCTGTAGCACCTGAGCAGATAAGTCCCAGTGTCTTTAGCTTAAGCCTCCAGGATCTTCATTCTTGGCAAGAATATTTCTCCGCAGCAGCAGGAGGAGGATATTCTCCTTTCATCAGTCCCAGCCCCAAATACCAGGAGGTTTCCAGGATCCGTGGTGGGTTTTTTTGCTGAGGAGCTGTATTTCACTTCAGCTCACTGGGATGGGTCTCAGGGCTGAGCATCCTGTTGAAAACCAAGGGGCTTTGCCAGCCCAAATGCTGCTTCAAAGGCAGGAGGAGGGGGTTCAAGGAGGTTCTGTTGGTCAGGCAGCTCCAGGCTGCGTACCAGAGCAGGGTTTTCCAGGACTCCTGCCATGTCTCCTCCCCTCTGTTTAACCCTGGTGTTTTCATAGGTTTTTGTAATTATTTTCCTTCCAAGCTATTAAACAGCAGTAGGGTTTGACTGATCCCCCCTGGGAAAGGCCATTTGTGGCTGCGGTTGCAGCAGGACTGCCACATAACGCTCTTGATTGAATTTTTCTGTCCAAAGGCAGCTTTATCAGCTGGATGAAGCTGTCAGGGATCAGATGCAGTTTCTGATGGCTGGGAAGCTGTAAAGCCTCTCGAGTCCAGTTGTGTTTTCCCAGCCTCTGCGATGCTCAGGAAGAGATCTCCTGGTGCCATGGCAGGGATGAGGATGGGACGCTGAGGCCCATGAGAAGACCCCACTTTGGGGACAGCCCCTTTGGCAGCCACTGGCACTGATGTCCCTGTGTCTGAAGGCAGCTGGGGATGATGGCCAGAGCGGGCTGGTGGCCAGTTGCCAGGCTCATGTGCCTCATTGACCAGTGGTCACCCACTGCATTGGCATTGCCTACTCCTGCCTGGAGATGTGGTCCCCGAAGCTCAGCTACTGCAGACTGGGGAGGCTCCATGGAGCCCATCAGCCTGGCTGTTCCCCATTCTGGGATCACTCAGCTCTTCCATCCCTTTTTTGCCTGCTGGGATGCCAGCAGGAAGCCAGCCCCAGAACCATGGACTGTTGCTGAATCCCCCAAGAGGAATGTTCAAGGCCAGGTTGGATGGGGCTTGGAGTCAACCTGCTCCAGTGGAAGGTGTCCCTGCCTGTGGCAGAGGGTTGGAACTGGATGAGCTTTAACGTCCTTTCCAACCCAAACTAATCTGTAAGTCTATGAATCCTTCGCTGACTCTCGCAGGAGCAGGTACTGACCAGCCCATCATGCTGGGAGGTGTGGTGGGACTGGGCTGAGGTGGTGGCTCCGGCACTGATTGTTGGCCTCTGTGAGTGCTGTGATTGTCTCCATGGAAGTCACTTAGGAGGTTATTTTGGCCAGGAACAGCAGCCATGGCACCAGTTCTGTCTGTATTTTCATGGTTTCTGACTCTATAAGTCTTCAGCCACTCCTGAGAGCCCTTCCCTTTTAGATTCTCATTACTGGGAGCCCATTTGGAACGGTCTCTCCGCAGTTTGGTATGATGCTTTGCTGAGGGAGAGGTGTAAACCCTGCTGCCATCACCACTTCGCTCGCCATCACCCCTGTGATGCCATACAAGCCCCTCTTGTTCCCCACTGCATACTGGCAGACCCAGCCCTGGCTTATATTTGGGAGATTCCCCTTCTTTTGGCGTTTCGATTCGGACTGGGAGTTGTGGGAAGGTTGAGGCAGAGGAAGGAGCAAGGAAGGCATCCGCATGGCACGTGTGCAGGAAGGTGCAGCAGTTATTTGGAGTGTCTGTTGGTTTCTACCACTGAGAGTAACTCAGATTACACTCTCCAGAATAAAGCAGAGCTGGTTTTGCCTCTCTTAATGTTATGCAGCTCCGAGGCCTTGACGAGGGTCTTCAAAGAGTTGCGGCTCATAGCTGTTTTTATTGGGAAAGTGAAAAATACGGTCTCCCTAAGCAGAGCTGTTGAAATAAAGGCCCTGGGGGATAGAGGTTCTCTTTGTTTTTAATTAAGAGCTTATATCTCCTGTTTGCTGCCGTTGCGCACTTCTGCAGCAGCAAGACATTAGCCTCGAATGGCTTTTCTCATGGAATTAATTCCGTTGATGCAGAGCTGTCCGGGAGCTGTTTCAAAAGGTGGCCAGAAAGGCCAAACCTCAGTGCTTTCATCTCACTGGCAAATAGATGGTCTTTAAAATAACATGGAAAACCAAGCCCCGGCGCTTGCTTGCTTTGAGGAGATGGTTTCTTCCTGGGATGCTGGGGCTGTGCTCTGCAGGTTAACACAGAGCTGCTGCCCATGGGGAGCTGAGGTTGTGTTTCTCACTGCGGGATGGGACCTGAAGTCCCCACTGGGAGCAGAGCTTGCTCGGACAGTGCAGCAGTGGAAAAACCCAGCATTATTTGAGTGTTTCTGAGGGTTCAAAGAGCGCCTTTGAAGAGCTTTCCCTCCTGGCAGTCGACACGTGAATTTCTGCTGCACCAGCAGAAGCGCAGGGGTTTGGACACACTTTCAATTCCATTAAATACTTCTCCTGTAATTACCCTCCAGTTAAATGGTCACTGCGTCAAATTGCCTGGTAAAAGCCTGGTGAGAGGGAGCCGCTCGTGGTCCCTGTGCAGGGATGAGGTGTTGGCAGCCGGTGCTGACGAGGGTACCCACTCACCGATGCCATTCCCAGTGCCAGCCCTGGTCCTACTGGCAGCTCCTTTATTCACCGGTTAGTAAGGTGTAATTGAGGGAGCACCGTGTCTGTAGCTCACTGGGATCCAACCTTTGCCACGTGCAATGTTTGCTATGGAGATGAGCAAACAAAACCAAGCCAGTGGAATTCCTGCTTCCATGTTCTTCCCTGCAGCCTGCCCTGTGTGCTGGGGGCATGGGCTCTCACTGTGAGCTACACATGTGCCAGAAGGCTTCCCACACTGGTGGAAGAGGGTAATTTTCCTTTATGAGCTATTGATTTTATCCTTCAGGTCCATTTCCTGCAGACAGATTGGGCTCTTAGGGCTGTGTTTAAAATAATGCTGTGGTCTTTGGAACCATCTCTCTCTTTCCTCTCGCCTTTTTCCCTGGGGGTGGTGTCCCAGATGGGATGTTCCCTTTTCCCGTGAATGTCCCATCCATGAGCACTTTCTCTTGCAGATGGGGTGTTTCTGTTGGATTTTGCTGCGTGCAGTTCTATACATTCCTGCGAAGGCCTAGAGGAAACGATTTGAGATATCGAGGAAAGGATTTGATATATTTGCAAAGTAAGAATAAAGACCTGTTAGCCTTTATTGCAGTGGGCATTGCTATAGGGATTCCTAGGAAACCGTACATCAGATGATGTATGAAGAATGGTTTCTTTCCATCATTGCCATGGTTAATGCTGTTGAGAAAGTGATCTCCTGTCCCTTGAAATCCCTGGGCTCTGGTGCATATTAATTCGTATGCGATGCGAAGGAACTTTCTTCTATGCTGGTACATATGGCAACTTATGTATGTGATGGAGTCTAAAATTATCCAGCCCTTCCTTACACCCATGTGTCCTGCTCCAGAGAGCTGCCATCCTTCCAGGCTCTCAGCCACCTGCAATCTGTTCTGCCCGCGCCTTCCCCATGATGTAAGTGCAGGGATTAATTGCATCCTTAGGTTCTCCCGCGTCCTTGCTGTCTCTGCCTCTGCTCCTGTCTTTGCAGGTCTCATCCCGACGCCACTCCTGTTCTCGAAGGAATCAGGCACTGGGCTGCCTTTGTTTTATTTTTAGAGCCTTTCCTTCCCTCTTTGTCGGCGGTGTCCCACTGGGATCTGCTCCAAGATTGCCGCGAAGGATGCGCCGGCGCCGGAGTGGGCGTCACTCCTGACCCGGCACACGTGGCGCGGGCTGGGAGCTGCTGGCTGCGCTCCTCGGCTCCGTCGGGACACGGCTCCTCTCACAGCTGTCCTCCAGGTTCCCAAAGTGCAGGGCCAGAAGTTTTCTCCATGGCTCGCCTTCAGGAAGAAGGCATTATCCCTGTGAAGTCCCTTGGGAAGTGGAAGCCAGAGGCAGAGCAGCAAACTCTGGCTCCCCAGGCAATTGTGGGGAAGCTGAGGCATCCCAGTGGCTGCTTCCCAGTGTCGGGACCTGATGGAGCTGGTGCAGGGGTGCTGGGTCCTCCCTGTCCTCTGCCACCAGGTTCCCAGCGCTTGCAGCCGCATCCTGACCCGCTGTGTGTTCTGACAGCCTTGGTGGTTGAACCAATTGAAGTGTAATTGGGAGGAAGTGGAGGAAATGGGTCATTTGCAAGATAGGTGCTTGAGTTGATGGTGAAAAATAACCTTGCATGTTCCTGTCCCTCTGTGCTTGCCTGTACCAGCGTGCGGGCGAGCAACTGTCCATCTGTCCATCTAATGGCTCCCCAGGGAGGGACTGTGTGGCTGGAAGCACTGGGGAGCAGAATGAGAACCCCCAAATACACGGGGGCTGCAGCATCCTGCATCTCCTGTGGTTTGGGCTCTTGCCTTCTGCTGTTGTGGAGCTGGGACCGTGTCAGGACCCAAAGGCCATCATTTCAGAAGTGTGTTTGCCTTCAGGAAGTTGTTACTCCTCCGTCCTGACTCTAGAAAACCCCTTTGTTGGTGATGTCCACCATTCCACTCTGGACAACATCCTGTCCTTAAACCCGGCTAGATCCCTGCTCTCTTCCCCAGCTCTTACCCCAGATCTCCATTGTGTACCCACTGGGAAAGTGGAATAAGCGCTCCAGGGTGCTGGGTGCGTGCTATGTTTCAGAACCCCTTATGCTTTAGTTTTGGAGGTGAGTGCTCTTGGTCTGCCCGACACCAGCGCTTTGTGGTCACCAGGGGGGTGCCTGGCCATCGCTTCCGTACCTGGTAACGTGGCATTCCCCGCTGGCGACTGCTTCTTGAGTGCTGGCCGTGTTTTTTGGACAGGGTCCCCAGAGGTGACCTTGGTTTTGTTGTATTAAACTGTCCAGACCCGCATTCTGGGGCGGTTGATTTGCAAGCAGCATTTCTCCCTTGATGAGTGTTGTTGGCAGTGTGGGAGCAGGCAGGGACCCAAACCCCCCCGGGGCACAGGGATGAGCAGAGCTGGGTGAGATGCTATAATGAATTCCCAGGGAGTGAAAACTTGAGTCCTGCGAGAGCAGCAGGCGTGATCCCAGGTTTAAAATACCAGTGATGGATCTGGCCTAATTGGTGCTTGGGCTGCTGCTCAGCCTCCTGCGAGCCTGCCTTGAGTGGGGCGCACTGTGCTGGAAGCCAGGCAGCCCCAGCATGGCCCCAAGTCCACTGCTTGGGAGCGTGGGAGAGCACTGGGCGGCATTCCCATGGGAGCATAGGGGTGCTCTGTGCAAAGTCCCTGCAGAGACTGATGCTAAGGGCTATGAGGAGGCACATCCTGTCCCCAGTGTGTCTATCCCAGGAGAGTTTTCCACCCACTGTTGCTGCTGCTGGGGAAGGGATGGGTGTACGCAGAGCAGCCATGATTCTTCATGGAATCATAGACTGGGTCCAAGGGAACTGGATCCAGCTCCAACTCCCTGCCATGGGCAGGGGCACCTTCCACTAGACCAGGTTGCTCCAAGCCCCACCCTCATCCTCACCTATGGACAGTGCCTGGGAGCCTGTGCATGCTTCCATGGGAAGAAGCAGCCACGCGCACCCGAAATAGCTGGGAGTGCTGCGCATATATTGCACAGCTCCGTATATACGTATATATGCATAAAAACGCAGATATAAAAGCTGCTTCTTTTCCTGCCATGCCAACACGCACTTACTTATTAAAAATACCATCCATCAGGAGCTGCAACATCTGTTTGTGAAAAATAGCACATCCTTGGGCCGCAGCCAGGGAAATCATTTCATTACGAAATTGCAACTGTAAAGCAGCACAAAATCACAAACATACTGTACATCGAGATGCTTTTGTTTCCAAACTGCTCATTAGGAATGATGCACGAGCCAAAATTATACCCTGTTTAAGGTGAATTAGGAGAAAATGAGCCCATCCGACCTTCTAAGTGAGCAGCAGTTAGTGCGGTGATTATTAGCTCTGGTTAATCCTGCACCCACTGCAAGGCTGCGTTCAAGTTTCTCTTTCCGTCCCGGAGGGGATACGGCTTCACATCTCTTCCGTTCTTCGTGCCTAATTTGGGCTGACAAGGAACATACTTGAGAGGATAGGAAATGAGAAGCTGGGCTTAAGGATTCTTCTCTGTAAGCAGGGCGAGGATCGCGTCTGCCGGGGCTGGGAGGGCTTTGCTTGTCCTTCCCGGGATCCCCTTGGCTCCCATTCCCATTCCCTCTTGTTTCTTCTCTCTGCAGGTCTGGCAGTTCATCAGATAATCACTATAACCGTGTCCCTCATCATGGTCATAGCTGCTCTGATAACAACTCTTGTCTTAAAAAATTGGTAAGGTCCCTCCTGGGTCTGTTGGGCTGGGGAGGATGGAGCGGGGATGGGACAGGTTGGGGATGGGGGAGTCCTTTTCGTTAACAGCTATGGGTGCCAACACCTGCAGCATCCACCGGGATGGCTTTGGAAAGGCATTGCAGGAGAAAATGGGGTTTTGTAGTGAGAGCTCCAAGGGGGACTGAAGTACGTGGGTTTGCTGTGCTTTGGGGACCAGCACGTGGCTGGGGTCAGTGGGTCCCACCTGAGGCACATGCACAGCACTGCTCCAGGCTTGAGTCGCTGCCATGGGATGCCACATGGGGAGGTCAAAGTCATGCGTTTGGCCACAGTAGAGCTCCCTCAGGGTGCCAGGACCTGCCCCATGCCCGGTGCCATCTCCTCAGCAGCCCTGCTTAAGCAGCTTTGCTGCTGCTCCTTAAATCCCAGCCTGGCTCAGCAAGCAGTTGAGTTTTCTGACCTTCCCTGTGACTCCAGGGATCGAAGGGCACCTTCCGAGCCCTCGGATGCTGCCGGATTGAAGTGTGCCCCATCCCCTGGAGTGCTCCTGTGCTTCTCCAGCTGCGTTTGCTCTCGTTTATTCTCTCAGCGTGGCTGGGCGTATGGCAAAATAGGTTAGCGCTTTGCTTCAGGCACTCGTGGCTTTACCTATTTTCCCAGGGAAACTGGCCTACTTTGAGGTCAGTGCTGCTGATGGAGGGATTCGGATGCAGCTCTGGGCCAGTGGTGGGTGCTCTCCTGCATCAGCTCCTCCTGCCCACCCGAGCTCTCCATGGGCACTGCAGCAAATCAATTCCTGCACCCAGGAGGGAATTAGAGAAGCGGGTGGATGAAGAAGCCTGCTCATTCCCAGGATTAGAGGAAAACCTATTTGCAGGGCCATGGAAACATCTTAATCTTGGCCGAGCTGTAGTGCAGCATTGCAGCCGGCCACAGCGCGGGGTTACTGCCCTGCAGCTGAGTTTGCTTCGCTGGGAGCAAGCCCATGGGGACACATCAGGAGTGCAGCCGGGGATGCTCGTTTCTATGTCTTGGGTGGGGTCTACTTGACTAAACTTCCCTGCTAGAAGTAATATTCCAGTGAAGGAGCAGGGGAAATACTTTGTCAGGGGGGTTTCTCTAATAGCAGTCATAAGCCGTATGTATCATTGATCCGGCTGACCACAGCTTAACAAACAGCTCCAGTAACCTGCTCAAGCCAAAAAGGGCAAACAAATAAATACAGCAATCAGTGAGGAATAGAAATTGCTTGCCATGGATGAGATGGGGAAATGAGCAGGGAACCCCTGCAGACAAGCACGGTCAGCGTGTCCCAGGCAGAAAGCAGCACCCCGTGAGTTTGCTCAGCATCTAGCATAAAACACAAACAGTTTTGGTGGTTTAGGGCACATACTGAGCTGCCCCCAGTGTTGTTGGTACAGGCAAGGGCTGACTGGTGCTGGTCCCCTTGGGTGGGAGGTGAGCGATGGCTGTGCCACACCAGTGTCCTCCTTGTGCCTGCTGCAGTGTGCTGGGGGTTGTTTCAGGGGCTGTCTCTTTAGGTTGCATTAGCCAGCGCAGGGCAAGATGTGTCCCAACGCTGCTGCTGCTCCCCGCCTTCCGCTGCCCCCGGAGCTGCGACCTTCCCAAACTGCAGCATTGCGATAGGCGCTGTCAGTCCTGTTCAGGGGAGAAGTGACATCTTAATTAAATCAGCATCCAGACTCTTAAACAGGACCAGCCTGGTCGAGGGCAGGTTCCTGCTGCCCGGTGCTCTCCTTCCTTCCTATGTACTGAACCAGGAGCGGTGATCCTAATGGAGTTACCAGGAAGCAGCCGTCCCTGTGCTGAGGGGGAGCACGTCTGCTATGCCAGACTGGGCTCCAAGCTTATTTATCCCCATAAGTTAAAACCTTCATGTGCCTCCCAAATGGCAAGCATTTCACTTCGTTGTTCTCCCCTACGTCTTTTTACTTAAAAGAAGGCTTTCATTTCCTGCAGGTATAAAGGAAGGAGCTGTTAAGTCATTCCTCTGATGGTAAAAAGCCCGCATCTGAATTTTAAATGTGATCCTTAAAACCAAGCCGAGCCAAGTGACTGCCTGATTGTGGCTGATCTTCCCAGAGCACCGAGTGCGGTGTAGCTAAGAAATCCTTATCTAACACGGTGTAGTTAACGGCCCATAACGAGAGCTTATGCCCCCTTCCTGTCCCGTAGCTGCGCACAGAGCGGGCGCCCGCGGCGCAACAGCCACCAGCGCAAGCTGGACCAGCAAGAGGAGAGCTGCCAGAACCTGACCGACTTCGCGCCCGCGCGCGTGCCCAGCGCCCTTGACATCTTCACCTCCTACAACGAGACGCTGCAGTGCTCCCACGAGTGCGTCCGCACCCCCGTGCCCGTCTACGCGGAGGAGGCGCTGCGCTCACCTGGGGACTATAAAACAACCTTCAATGGAAACAGGTAAGGTGGGATGGGGAGGGCTGTGCCCTGCTGGTGCTGGTTCCCAGGGGGAGATGCTCATTGGCTTCTCTCAGGTTCCCCCGGCTCTCTGAACCATGGTGCTCGTTGATGGATGTTGCTCAGTGGCATCCATCCTCACCAACAGGATGAGAGCTCCACTAGCCACATAGGCAGCTCCGTCCTCAGCATCGCCTTAGAATATATATCACAGAATCATAGGATAGAGTCGTAGAAACACTGGGTTGGAAAAGACCTTTAAGGTGATCAAGTCCAACCTGCAAGCCCTGGCAGTGTTGAGCACCGCTTGTTTTCCAGTCCCCAACAGCACTTAAAATGCTGCTGGATCCGTCGTCCAGCATCCGTGCTGTCTCCTGGGTGGTACTGCAAGAGCCGCTGCGTTGGGAATGAGCAGGGTGATTAATGGAGGAGCCAAATGAGCTGTTAGTCTGGCGTGAAATAATGGTTCTTTAACGAGGGGGCTTGGGAGCAGTTGGTGGCACAGGGTGAAAGCACGAGCACTTCTTCCATGTCTGTCAGGAGGGGTGGTCAGCAGGGCTGGCTCCCCAAGCCCATTCACAGGGTGCTGCTGCGGTTTTACCATGCTGGAGGTGCGTGTCTCCTATCAAAGGCAGAGGGAGAATCGGGAGGAGGCTTTTGAGGGAGAAAACGAGCATGCAGTGCTCCACGCAGCCTGGCTGGACGTGGTGGACGTGCCGCCCGCAGCTGGTGTCTACTTGCACGAAGGAGAGAAGCCTGGAAACCATCCGCTTTTTAACTAGCATCTGCGTGCGCATGGGGTTGTGCTTTGCACCTCACTGGTTTCCAAGGCAAATAAGCCCATTCCAAGCATTACTTTAGAGAGGTGGTTATTTTTCCCCTCTAAACCAGCTGATTTGTGCTGCAGGCCACCGCAGCTTGCTCCTGGTGTGTTACATACCAGCACCCGCAAGCCCCTTTTTGTGCTCACTGCAGACCCTCTTCTTCTGACCGGCATCTTATTCCTGTGGCCTTTGTGTCTGAGAAATGGTTTGAGATCTCCTGCTGACTGGCCGAAACCTGTTTGACTTCTGGGGCAGGGCAGACGCCATCGGGCTGTTTCCTGGTAGGTATCGCACTCCCCCCATGCCTGTCCCCTGCCTGCACCATGCCTGTCATCCCCTGCCCGTGTACCGTTGCTCTCCTCCTGCCTGGTGCCATCTTCCTGCTGCTGCTTCTTTCGGGATGTCAGAAACCACCTTTCAGGATGGCCACAGGATGCTGTGGATGGGAGGCTGGGTACCAAAGTGGCTTTTCCACAAAGGAGAATTGCAGTCAGGCCAGAGCTAAAGGTAGGGACTGACATGGATGTGGATTGAAGAGTAATGGGTCCCTGGGGCAGCCTTGAACTTCAGCCTGATCCTGTGGTTCCAGCCCACCTCAACATGCAATAGTAATTTCCATGCTGTGAAGTGGCCTGGTCTGTAATTAACCTCTTATTGCATGATGGACAGCCCATCTCTTTCATGAGTCATGCTGCTGGCATGCACCCTCTCGGTACCCAGAAGCTCATGTGATGATGTTTGCTGTCATAAACACTGCCATGTGAGGGTGCTGGGGTCCTCCTCTTCCTTCTCATCCTCTTCCTCTTGTGCCTTTCCTTGCGCTGCGGGATGTGCATCCTCAAGCCCCTGTGTGCAGTCCCTAGCAGCCAGGTTCACACCTCGGGTGCTGCTGTGTTGTGTGATGCTGTACTGCTCTCAGCAGTACATCGCTGGGGATTCTTTCCTGGTTTTGAGTTGGCTTGAGCGGTTTTTCCTTCTTTGTATTGCTGTTGAAGGTGGCAGGAGGAGCAGTTAGGGTTTGTGGCGTGGGGCTCACTGAGGGGCACCGGTGCCCGTTTGAGCCACGCACTCGGGTGAATTAATGGGTCTGTCCCAAGTCCCTCCTGTAATGAATCACATATTCAGTGTAAATGCAATTTGCTGCCTTCTCTGACTGCAGCTTGCTCAGAATAGCCTGTTTAACATTGCACTCAGCTACTGAACGCAGAAATATAATTAGATTAGAATGGAAGGGAATAAAAAGTTAATGGTCGCGGCTGTGCTGGGGGCTGGCGGTGTCTGGGCAGCCCAGGTGAGGTGTGTGCAGAGAGCACAAGGCAGAAAGCAAGAGCTCACCCGTCTGCCTGCTGGTGGCTTTGCCCATAGCTGCCATCGGCAGCTCTTGTGCCTGTAATAGAGGGAAGGAGGATGAGCGGCTCTAAGCTCTTGCCCTCTATGGGAAGTCTGTGCATTTCCTGCCTGAGGTCCTGTGAAACTCGGTGCCAAAGACTGCTCCTTGGCCATCTCCACAGATCTTCGGAAATAGCCCAAATCCATCCCATCATGCCTTATTTAATCCTTGAAAATTCTCATTGACCCGTTTTCATGGAATCCATAAAACGCATATTGATGCGCTCTGGAAAAATCTATCCGAGTCGTACCTGCAGCATTAGCTCCATAATAGGGTTTCAATTATTTACCCAGTCCTGGACGCTAATGTTTGGTTTCATTAATGTTGGCAAAATGAGATTAATCCAAAAGCTATTCTCTGCATGTGCACATGGCGTGTGTGTGTTTGCACCGGGGTGGTTAGGGAATACACACGTATAAGTGATACATCATGGTGAGAGCCAGGCGGCTGCCAGAGATCCCTCCCATGTGTGGGGGGTAATGTAGAGAGCATCAGCGGGGCACAGACACTGCAGAGCCTGCCCTCATCCCAAAATGGGGTCAGCCCAAATCCTTTAGAGGTCAGAAAAGGTCACTTAGTATTTTTTCCATGCACTGTTTCCTGCACATGTTTGCCTACATCTTCTATCATGATGTGCTTGGTGGGTTGAGGACCTGCCGGGGTCACAGTGTTGGTGTCTCCTGAGGGGGAATTGCTCTGCCAGCAGCATCCGGTTGAAGGATGCATTGCAGCCCCATGTGAAGAGCGTTCAGCATTAATCCATGTGTGCCAGTTGGGACATCCCGCAGGCAAAATGGATATTCCAGGTTGCACATGTCACTGCATAAGGTAAAACCTTCCCAGAGGAGTTGGCACTGGGATAAGCTCCCTGGTAGACTGTCTCCTTGTTGTTAGGGTGGTTTTGTGCTGTCAGCTGCTGCAGGAGGATGGCGGGATGAGGATATCTTTCCATTTCTCATTTCTGGAGGAGTGGCTGGTGGCAAAGTTGATGCTTTGGGCTGCACCTCTTCTGAAGGGATCGATGTCTTCCTGGCTGGCTTTTCCAGCAGCAGCAGCAGCACAGCCTGAAGGCAGCGGTTAGTGTTGGCCTTCTGTCCCTCAGCAGAGGAGGAAGGATGCTCTGCATCCTGGCTGGAAGGGTTATGTGCAGCGTTGTCTTCCCAGCCCCTTTCTCTTGGTGTGTGCAGCGGATGGTGGGCAGCATGAGGGAGGCATCCCAAAGCCGTGGGGCAGTCCTCACTCTGCAGGCACGGAGCCATGCACCAGGAGGGGTCGGACACTGCGCTGGACACTGTGCCAGCAACCTCACACCGTGGAAAGGCTCAGAGCCTTTTACAAGGTTTAATTGATGGCACTCCACAGCTCCTAGCTGACTAACAAGCAAATTAGTCCTCTGAACATGCAGAGTCAGAGCTGGAGGCACAAGACGGACGCAGGGCAGAGAGGGTGTGTGGACATTTGAACTAGATGAGCACCAGGAGGCCGGTTGGAGTTTAATGTGCACTTTACAGATGGCAGCCCATCAGCACTGTGCTGTACCTAAATGGCAGCCTGGCATTTGAGGGTGCTGCTGGCAGCGTAAGGCTGTGCGGGTGCAGGCAGCAGATGTAAGGGACAGCACCATGGAACCATCTCCAGCCTGGAGAGCTGCAGGCAGCACTGAGCTTCTGTCAGAAACCTGGTGAAGCTCATCTGGTTACACGGCAAGCAGATGTTGAAGTGATTTCCTGTGATCAGATTCATCCTGTGCCAAGAGGAGCAATGGAGAGCATTCCTGTGCCACTGGCACAGTCCCTGCTGAGGCACTGACAGCTCCATGTGCAGATGCAGCCACAGCGTGGCTGGGGGATGGTCTAAGTGAAGAGTAAAGCAGTCACTTACAGGATTTGTGCCAGGCAGCTCAGGGATTATCTGCATGGGGGCCTAAGAAACAAAACTACCTGTGCCCTGATCACAGTAGATGACAGAGGAGATGCAGCAGAGGCAGGAGCAGATGTTCTGCAACCCAAAAGGTGAAGTTTGCTGGAGGCTCAAGTGGCTTTGGCTAGGCTCTGCAGCATACTGAGGCAGTTTTGGTTTGATTTCATACTGTCTTTGGGGCTTTCTGAAACAAAGTTTGAGATTTCGTGTTGTTCTTGTCCTTAATCCCACTCTCTTTGACTGAAAAACCCCATGGAATGAGATTATACAAAAATCTGTAAGGTTGATCAAGCGCTGACCTACTTTGCACAAAGAGAGGCTGTTTGGAATACAATACAAATTGCACATCCCGCAATGCATGCATTAGATAGGATTCATCCAGGACTACGTAAACATTCGGCATTGCTGTTAGGGAAGTGGCAATTCAGGACCTGAAAATCATCCTGGCTATGGTAACACTGGTCTGATCCCAGCTTTTGCACAAGGTGGATAAAATGCACAGCGCTGCGTGGTAGTTCCACACTTTGAACACAGCGAGCAGCTGCTGTGATGGCCCCGTTCTGCCTAACAACAGCAAATGGTTTGTATTAACATTAGCAGATAATGAGTCATCATAAAAAATCCAGGCTCGTCTTGGAGGAATAGCAGCAGTCCCAGCACAGCCCCGGCGCAGGAGATTAAGGACTCAGTAAAATCTGTCTCGCTAATTAAGACTCCAGCCTTGCTCTTGGAGATGGTGAATATTGGGCATCTTGCTTTGAAATAATGCTGAGGAAAGAGCCCTTGAGCAAAAAGCATTCCCAGGCCAGCTTGAGTGGCTCAGGGCAGAGCTGTGGACCGAGGGCACTGGATGGGAATGAAGCCCGCACATGGGCAGTGGTCTTAAGACAGTTGGGTGCATTACAGTGTGTAATACTACACACCAAGTCATATGCATTTGAAGCAAGTGGCCACACACGGATGATGGGGAATAATTGCCTTTGCATGGAGGTTTCAGGATTATGTAGGGAGAGAGCTTTTGGAAGGCAGCAAATAAATAGCTTAAGAAGAACTTCTGTAGGATCTCTGGTTTTGATGCTTCACCAGTTCTATATTGATGTCTTTAGAGCATCTAACTTTAGGGAATTTTGTTAGTGTTCATCACTGTCATCTCATCTACCAAAGCATTTGCTGCTCTTAGCCCAAGTATGAACAATCCCTGGATGCAAGAGAGATCAGAGGGAAACAGTGCTTTGGAAGAGGTCCTGAAGAAATAGTGTGCATTTAGACCCACCTCTTCCACTGCTCACCGAAAGCATCCCCGTCCCATCATGTGTGCCCTGACCTGAGGGCTGCCTCAAGGAACATAGAATCGTAGATCAGCCAGGTTGGAAAAGACCTCTAAGATCATCAAGTCCAACCCTTACCCCAACACTGCCAAGGCCATGGCACTGAGAGCCTTACCTACATGGCTGAGAATGGGTTGGGAAGGGCCAAGGCTTCGGTGGGGAGGCTGAAGGAGTGATCCCAGTGCCAATCCCACTGCAGACTGGTCACCAACATCCTGCTTTTTCCATGCCCACCCCCAAGGGTGCCATCGGTGCATGTGCCCTGAGCCCTGCGGGGAGGCAGGGAAGGCTCCATGGGATCAGCAGAGCAGCAGTGTGAGTCGTGGTGCCATTCCCTTGTGGTGATTTAATCTTTGTTTTTTCTTCTCGTCCTTCACAGGATTCCATTGGTGAACCTGTAAAAAATATACAAAAATAATGGGTTACCTGTACCTACCATTTCTGTTTACCAGTAGGAGACTCAAAGAGCAGCGTTCTATGGGCCAAATCTATTTTTATACAAATGAACACGCCTGTAGGGAACTGCAATGGACAAAGAGCGCGTTTGGTGGGGAAGAGGAAGGGAAAGGTGTGAGCAAAGGATCCCGTGAGGAAGAGGAGCCGGCGGGGGACTGGGAGAAGGGCCGAGCGCCTGGAGCCTGGACGTGGACGTGACTCTGAACCTGTGCCAATAATACCATTATGTGCCATGTACCGATGCAAAGACTTGGCGAGAAGCCGAAGCCGAGTCGCTAACGCCTGGAAACATTGTGGTGGACGAGTGGGGCGTCTCTTCTGGTGGGGTCATCCATTCCGGTCCATCCGCGTACATACATCCGATACGTGTAGAGAGAAAATATATATATATATACACACACAACCACTTTTTGTACTGTAGCAATTTTTGAAGATCTTAAATACTCATTTTTAAAGAAGATGCCATGGGCTAAAAGTCTCATTTCTTTAACACGCATAATACAAACCAGGTGAGCCGATGTTTTCTACTTTGGCAGCTTGCCTTTTGAACCTATATGTGTATATATAGGTAGACATATATACATATATATACGTGTGTGTGTGTATGTATAGACATATATATGTATGTATACATATATATATATATATATAGTTTTGGTTCCTTTCGGAAATGCTTTTCCAGCAGTTGGGACGTGACCACGGCGGGGCCAGCCAGGGCTGCAGTGCCTGGTGGTTGCTCCAGCCGCAGGAGGGATGGCAGGATGCACCAGAGCCTGGTCGGAATGACAGGAGGATGGAGATGGGCTGGGATTCTAGCTAGAAGGCTGCGGCTGGGCCAAATTCACAAAGTGCATTCCTGCTGTGGGAGGTCGGAGGAAGCAGAACACTATGGCAAGGGGAGAGGGCAGCAGAGGAGCTCCCCTTTCCTCCATGCGGGATGCCGCAGGTGCGGGGCAGATCCTGCTCCCTATGGACCCTGTCTTCAAGGTGGTTTTCCCACACCATCATGTTCCCAGGAGCAGGGTGAGTGGGATGCGAGCAGGGAGCAGCTTGAGGTGGTGGTAAAGGATGATTCCAGACTTGTGTAGCATATACATCATTGTGGTAGGTAGGAAAAGCCCCAAAGCCTGTGTCTACTGTTGTTTTACTGAGCTAAGTGTGATGCCTTGGGGATGGCTGGGAACAGGTTTTAGGTGTGGACTTCTGAAGGATGGGCCTCTCTTGGCACAAGAGACGAATTTCAGGAGTGGGATGAGGGAGTTATGTCAGGAAATGGCTTCTAAATCGGCCCTGACACCAAAGCTTGCTCAGCCCTTTGTGAGACACACAAGAGGAACGAGCCCATTGCCTCCTGACCTATTCCAGGGTCAGAGAGCTCCGGAGCCTCTTCCTTGAGAAGGGAATTTTGCCCACGGTTCCAGTGGCTCCGGTTTGGTGTGTTCCTCATCCCAGTGCTCGCAGTGGTACCAGTGGCTGTGCCACTAAGACAGCTGGAGTTGGGCTGCTTCAGCATTACCTGGGTAGGAACGACAGCAGAGTTCAGACCAAAGCCCTCCAGTTCTTTTTGTGAACTGCCCTTCGTCCGTACTAGTGCTTTTTGGAGTTGTCCGGATACACATTCCTACTCATCCCTGGCTGTTCAGCTCCATTCCCTTATTTTAATGGACAAAAAGGCAGAAACTCCTGGTGTTGCACATAGCCACGTGTGCAGTCTCTTGTTCCCATATTCTTTTCTGTCCTTTCCTGATGGAATTGCACAGTCTGGATTATCTTTCCTGAGTTCTTGGGAGCTGCCCCAGGGAGAAGTCTTCCTTGCCAGACCTGATGGTTACCTGTGGACTTGAACCAAGCGTCTCCAAAGGCCTTGGCAACATTCCCTGCAACTCCAGTGAGACTTCAGCATCGCCTTTGGTGCGCTCCACACCAGGGTCGCTGCCGACCAGCATCCAGGGAGGAGGAGAGGGGTTCCTGTTGCTCCTGGCCAGGGTTTCATCCATGTTCCTTCTGCAGAGGTGGTTTCTACTGGGTGGGCATAGGCAACGTGTGCATCCCCAGGGCTGGGTGTTGTTGTTGGGGGTATTTAACAGGGCTGGGTCCTGCATCAGAGCAGAGATCTGCTCTTTTCGTGTTTCACAAAGCAAACCTTCCCATGATGGGGTCAGGCACTGGACAAAGGGGTGTTGCTGTGTGGCTCGTCTCTGGCTGTCTGGGACATTGGGTAGATGTCCCCACCGGCTTGCCTTGGGGCAGGAGATGGTGTTTTGCTGGGGGAGTGCTCCCCAAAGCTTTAACCTTCCTTGATATATGCCAGGAGCTTTTTCCCTTGGGATGTCCCTGGGGTCTGCCCTGAAATGGGGGTCCTGGTGCTGCTGCTGGCAGTCTCCCATACACAGTGGGGACCTTTGGGCTGCAATTATTAGCATAGAGTGGTACCTTGCTTGGATTACCAACACCCTCGCTCCACAGCAGCCCAGGGGGGCTCATTGCAGCAGGGTCAGCCAGAACTCAGTGTGAGAAGTGACCGCTCCAGGGTGATCCATCATCTCAGTATACCAGAGCCTTTGTTTTAGTGATGTGCCAGAGCAGCCCCTGCAAATCTCCCTCTCTGGCACAGGGTTTGAGTTCTCCTGTGTTTGACCCTGCTGCCATCAATCCACTCCAGCTCAGGAGCTGTTGTGCTGCTCCCATTGATCTTCCGGTTTAGCTGTGTGTGCTGGCTGCACCCAGGGGTTCTTGCGGGTGTTCCAGTGTAACCTCAACGGCAATTTGACATCATAAAATACACCTCAGCTCCCTCGTTCCTGAGCGTTTGAAGGGTCATTCTGCATTTCTGTGCGTATGGAACCGCTGCCTGAAGGGGAGGTGTTGGGCAGAACTGGGGGCAGCACAGGCAGTGGTGATGGTGATGGAGATGTGCCCTGCCCCAAGCCTGGAACCCAGCTCCTGGGCAAGGAAGGGGAACTCTGTGTGTGTGTCTCTGTGTGTGTCAGGGAAAGGGAATGCAGGAGAATAACTGACCCCAGACAACAGGAGCAGGGTTTTGAGGGCAGGACTTGCACGAGATTTCCACTTACCTGCGGAAGAACACGTCCTGGTCACCAAGAGATGAGTGGTGAACCGGGGAACAAAAGTAGATGCACAATCTTCCCTTATTTATAAGGACCAACAGCACTTGCACTTTATCAGAGAAACCCTCCCATCCTATGCATGCAAGCACGCCAACAGGGGACGACTGCCAGGAGGAAGGGAAGGAGGGAAGGAAGAAGGGAAGGACTGAAGCTGTAAATGCTGTGATTTACGAGGCAGGATCCTTGCAGCCCAAGGTCTATCATAAGAAAGAGAAATGAACAGCAGTTATTTCATTCCCTGCTATTGATGAAAGCCAAAAAAGAGAATGAAATGAAAACAGAAAGTCACACTTTCATGGCATAGACCATGGGCAGCTGGGTCTTGCTCCTGGGGAGGACAACGGACTTGTGTGTGTTTGGAGAATTAAGAATTAGGGATTTTAGGGATTTTTCTGCTCTTGTTCAAAAGCTGAGTCTTTTCCAGCCCAATAGTATCGCACAGGCAGCAGGGAACGTTCCACCATGGGACGCAGCCCTGGGAGCTGGACCCTTTGCACTGCCACGGATTGAGCGAGGGCTTGCGAGGGGTGAGGTGGTGGCAGAGCCCTTGTGAAGGTCCCTGCTGTGCATGGGGTCTCCTCGCTGTGCTGGGGAGCTGTGGGTTCGTGTGGTGGGGCTCAATGGATGGGCAGTAAATCCAGGGGAGCAGCCTGGACGTGGCATCAGGCAAATCCATGCTCCAGCGTGCCCTTTCCTTGGAGAAACAGAGCCTTTTGTGTTTTGCTTCATTGTGGTTCTGGCAGGTTGAAGGAAAACCAAGTTTTGCTGCTTGCTTTGCCATAAACTCCCAGCTTACTGCTTCTTGGTTCTTTTTGGTTCATTTTATGGATTTCTTAGCCCGAGTAGCTCCTAAGAAACACATCAGCGCTGCCAAAAGGCTGCTGCATCCCCCAACCATGTAGTGCTGTGTCCATGTGTTGCTTGTGGCTCTGTCTTAGAGAGAGGATGGTTTGGTATGAGCCCTTCTCGCCACCAGCCTGTGCCAGGAGCCATCTCTCCAGAGCTGATCACTTACCATCACTCTGTCTTCCCAGCTACAGAAAAGGGCAGCGGGGGGGGGGCCGGGGGGGAGGTGCGAGGTGGATTTTGGGTTACCTCTTCTCCATGGGCAGCTGGTTGCAAAGGAAGGTCGTTCAGCTAAAACGGTAGTTAAATAGTAGATATTCTACACATATTCTATATTTTGTACAAAAAAGAAAAGAAATAAACAAGAACAAAAATATATCTCTATCCTCTCTCAGCCCACCCATTTTGGGATGAATGTGGTTGGAATTTGCCTTCAACCAGGTCTAAAATCTGTAAGTGATTTTTTCCAAAACCAGCAAGAAATCCCTCCGCGTTTCCAAGCCCCTGGGTCCGCTCTCCAGATCCCATGTAACGCTTCTCACACATTTTAAAGACTTCTTCTCAGCGTTTGTAGGTACATTTTTAACTGTGTCACGAGTGGAGATAAGATTTACTTTGAGAAAAAGTATACGTTGCACAAAAGATGTCCACTTAAGGGCACAGATTTCTGACCCAGATTCGTCTATTTTAGGTTGCGAGGGGTTTTATTTTTTCCGTTTGATAGGACATGTACAGTTGGAGTTTACACTTTATTTTGCCAAAAAAACCCGTTTTCTAACACGAGACAGCTTTTCCTTTGTAACTACTTTTACATCACGGAGTACTCCTTTCTTTTCCCTGGGAAAAGCCCGCGCCGCGGGACATCCGGCACGCTGCTGCAGGGGATGCTGCGGGGCCAGGACTCCTCTTCCCGAGTGGTTTTTAATTTGTCTCTGTACTTGGAAGCTGTGTACTTGGAAGCACTGTAAATGCCACCCTATACCGATCTCCCTGTGTATATTTAGTACTCTGATGTTGCTATTAAAACCGATATGAGAACCGCGCAGCTGGGTGCTGACTGGGTTCATCTGCGGGGCGGCCGCCGTGCATGGGGAGGGCGTGGGGGAGTTTGGGGGGCTTGGAAGGGAGAAACCTCTTTGGTTGTGCAACTTTGTGGGGCAAGCGGCTGAGAAACAGCCCTGCCTTCATCCTGGGAAGAGGGTATTGCACATCCTGGGAAGAGGGTCTCAGCATCTCCACCATGGCAGCACCACCTCCAAGCCTTGTAGCAGACATGGGAGCACAGGGGCAAGCAGTGGAGACCCATGCGTGTGTGTTGAGTTGGTGCTTGAAAGAATGAAGCCCTTCACTTAGGGAGTTAACTAGACATCACTAATGATGTTTTCAATGAACAGCTATGCAGCAAGGTGAGCAGGCATTGCAGAATCGCTTAGCCTGGGTGTATGTTGTACATTAAGAGAAATTTGGGCTGTGAGCAGTTGTGTATTAAAGTGATGCTTTTTGTCTGCAAATGGGGTTTGCAGTGGGTGATGAGGGGTCACTCTTGGGCTGTTGTATTCCAGCCAGGGCTGGTCCTGCTCTTGCTCAATGGACAGATGGACAGACAGAGCTGCAGAACTTTGGAATGCCACCTGACCTGGAAAGGGGGAGAAAAAAGCTGTTTTCAGTGTCCACATCAGCTTTGAAGAGGGATGACCTGGACAGGCAGAGCTCGGCACAGCCGCCCGCTGCTTATCTCCTACAGTGCCTGCTAGCACACCAAAGGAAGGACCAGAGATGCAGCCCAGCCAGATCCTCCCCAAAAGCTCTCTTCTGCAGGAAAACAGGAAAATGAAGAGGGACAAAGTGAGATGCTCTTCATTGCAGGGCCAAATTGCCAGCTTAAATCACTGTGACACTGTGTACAAGCTAACAGGATGTGAATCGCCTTGAAGCTGCATATATCAGCCGGAGGACTCTGTTCATTTCCAGGTACAAGTGGGGTTTCAGGGCATGAAATAGAGTGTTGGGATCTCATTCCTTTCCCTGCTGTTTATCACAGCCAGAAACGTACTCACCAGCGATGTTGTGAGCAGAGGAGTGCAGAGGAGGAATACTGTGCTGAGCCATGTGGTGTGGGAGAGGGGACATGGGGAGCCAGACAGCTTGGATGGATGCTGCACAGATTGTGGTGCTGCAGGAGCAGGCAGCAGCTCTGGTGCTGCTGCTTGGGTCACTTCTCATGCGAGTGAAATGATGCTGCAGAAGCTCCTGCCCAGCCCGTTGGGCTCAGCCTTCTGCATTGCAGCCAAAGGGGAGAGCCAGCCCCGCACTGCTGGATGTCCCTGTGCCACTCTGCACCCATCGCACCCAGCACGGAGCCGGGAGCATCCCTTCCTGCTGCTGCTCACCTTGCCACATGGTAAGGGCCAGGGCACAGCCACCACCCTGGGTGGTGGTCCCCTGGATCACCATCCCCTTCTCAGCACTGGAGCTGCCACTCTGCATGCTCTGAGGGCTGCCTCAGCCCAGCAGTGGGGCGAGCCTGGAAAATGAGGCTGGAAACAAAACGCGAGCGCACTGATGCCACGGCACACAGCTCTGTTAAAAAGTAGGACTAAGCATTATCCAAGTTTAATTATTATAATTATACCGGGGCAAAGTAATTGCTGGAGATATTTTAAGCATCAATCAACATGCTATTTTGAAAAATGAAGCCCTGATTTATCCAGGGCTAGGTAGTAACCATCAACATGCAACAATGCTGCCTGCGGAAGGAGGAGCCCACTGAGAAAGGACTTCTAAACTGGGTGTAGCTTCTTATTTGCAAATAGGGATTTGGGATGCAGACAGTGTCGTGGTTTAAGCCATAAATCAGCCACGCAGTTTTGTTCACTCACTTCCCCCTTTTTCTTCCCTCTGCTCCTG
>JANRGW010011219.1:0-51473 GCA_024733675.1 Psilopsiagon aymara | reverse complement strand
AGAGGCGGCGGGGCGGGCAGGGCAGGAGGGCCGGCGCGCACGGGCTCCCCGCACCCGCTCCGTCCTGCGCCGCCCCCTCTTCGCCCACCGGCCGCGGCTCGGCCGTAGCCGCCGCTACAGCGACGTGTTGCCCCGGAGCGCGTCGTCCACGCCGCCTCCTCGCAGCGCCGCCTGCTAGCGCTGGACATTACACGTGCGTTGATTTCCACTCGTTTATTAGGAATTCTTCTCCTAAAATCACACTAAACAACAGCTCCTTCCCCAAATACTACTGGCCTCTTTCTTCTGGTTCACTGGTAGCTACTCTTTGAATGGGAAAGCTCCAATAAAGGCTGCCTTTATTTGAACGACTGTTATCAAACACTGCTAGCCATAATAACTGCAGCCATGCTCCAAAAATAACAAGGAAAAACGACAGGCTAACTCCCCATCCTCAATTTGCTACTACTAAGGAACACCTTGCTTGGATAAGCCACTAAAGACAGTGCAGCACCTTCTGTCATGAAATAACATGGCATGGGCTAGAAACTAAAATAAATAGCTGAACTAGAAAGATTTCCAGTTAAACAAAAATTTCATAGGCAAATCAGGTCCTACAGCAGTGAGCATCATTCCTACATGAGTACACCAGAGCTATGCAGTTAGAAAGACAAACAGCACAGATTTGCAGTTTACACAAGGAGCTGAGCTTCCTTAGTGATTAAATGGAATATTATTAAAACCAAGCAAATTTTACCTCCAGAGGGGGGTATCAGCCTTGTCTGTGGGCTCAGCAGTGTTTACTCTTTATTTGCTGCTTGTCACAATTACAAACTTTCAGTGAGGAACTGGAGCAGTCATAGTAATTCAGTATGAGATTAAGATCTATGAAGCCAGATGGTAGTTCACATTCTAACAGCTACAAATAGCTAAATTGGCATAGGAAATCTAGATAGCTATCAATTCGCTATTATTATTCCAGTGTTCTCATTCTTTCTCTATTTCTATCTTAACAATTCAAGCCAAACTAGACAGACATTTTAGCTCATAGTTTGTTAATTTTCATAGCTAAAACTAGGGCCTAATCATAGAATCATAGAATGGTTTGAGTTGGAAAGGGCCTCACACTAAACCATGTCACCCAAGGCTCTGTCCAGCCTTGAACACTGCCAGGGATGGAGCAACCTATTCTAGTGCTTCACCACTCTCACAGTAAAGAACCTCTTCCTTATCTGTAACCTGAACTTCCCCTGTTTCAGTTTGAACTCACCACCCCTTGTCCTATCACTACAGTGTCTGATGAAGAGTCCCTCTCCAGCATCCTTGTAGCCCCCTTCAGACACTGGAAGCTGCTCTGAGGTCTCCACGCAGCCTTCTCTTCTCCAGGCTGAACAGCCCCAACTTTCTCACCCTATCTTCACATGGGAGGTGCTCCAGTCCCCTGATCATCCTCGTGGCCCTCCTCTGGACTTGCTGCAACAGCTCCATGTCCTTCTTATGTTGACGACACCAGAACTGCACACAGTGCTGCAAGTGGAGTCTCACAAGAGCAGAGTAGAGGGGCAGGATCACCTCCACGACCCACTGGTCATGCTCCTTTTGGTGCAGCCCAGTGCATGGGTGTTTTATGGGCTGAAGCACACACTGAACCCAGCTAATGTTCAGTTTCTCACCAACCAGCGCCCCTAAGTCCTTTTCCTCAGCTGCTCTGAATTGTTTCTCTACCCAACCTGTAGCTGGGCCTGCTATTGCAGCAATTTAAGAGGGATGGCTGCTTCTGACAACCTGAACATGTGCTGAAGATCTACTCCTGCCACACATAACTATGTTGTAAGTTAGTAGGATATTTAGTCATTTCCACTACAGAAACCAACTTCAGTCTATGAATGCAAACATTTTGTTCATCATGCATACTAACAGCTTAAGGAAGTCTGTACTTCAGTAACCTTGATGTTGCTACTACCCCAAAAATAATTTTCTGAGACATTCATGTTTCACCTCCGAAGCACAAATATAAAACCTGATGTCACCATCGCTGACAAAACCTCCTGTTGTTTCATGCGAGTTACTACTTAGCTGAAAAACATATTTCCTGGAATTTGACCAAGTCTGATGACCTCTTCCAGCAATCAATAACCAAGGTAGAAGGAAAAGGTGGTTTGTTTGACCTTTCAAAAGTGTATCGGCTTTACTTGGCCAAGACAGCTTTTAAAAAGCTATTTTTGTTTCCAAGGCTCAGACCTGGGGCACAGACTGGACGTGTCTGTGCAGTGTCTGCATTAGTCTCTTTAAATGCCCAGCTGAACAGGACAAGCTCAGAGGAGGAAATGAATTCACAACAGGAGATCCCCTAGCTGATTAACTTCCCCCTCAGTGGTGCATGTCAGTCATGTTAATTGGAATCAATACACAGCAGTTAAGGGGGCACAGGGATAATCAGGCAGGGCAGGGACAGGCCCATCAGTTCTTAAAATAAGCTGTTAACAGTTTACAGTGGTATGTGACAATCCTTCCCTGCACAGGAATGCAAAGCATCTCTAAAATTCCAATTTAACACACAAATAAAGATAATTTGGCAACACTTAGCTTACAATCTAGCAATAAAGGAAACAGTCATTACAAATTAAAACAATGCTAAACTGACCAAACTAGTAAAATGAGAAATTAGGCTCCCAGAAAAGCTTACAGAAAAATCTTTGATCCAACTTTTATACAGAATATAAAGAGAAGCCAAGGTCTTAAAATCCTGCCATAGATAATTTTAATTATGCCCAGCTGTAATTTTATTGTACACCTAAGGCTGAAATTCCATGCACGGTTTCAAAAGTGGTAAAATGTCACAAGATGAAAAAGGAATAACACCCCAAAGTTCTCCTATTCTTCAGATAAGAAATCACTCAGGATGCCCATTACTGTAGTTACATACTAAGCATCTCTTTCTCTACAGTCTAGCAGCATGCCTTCCTCCTGCTCTGCAATCCAGCACGCTACCTTGATCTGCAAGGGCAAAATTTGCAATGCCTGATACACAGTGTTAGAATAAGATGTGTCCGAGTATTATGCCATCCACAGAAAAGGCTCTTGGATGGATCTCTTCAGAAATTCCATCAGAAAAATACAGTCCAATCCATAGTATCACTAGTTACCCTTCCTCAAATCACAGCATGGTACTGGCACATGGGAATGATACACCAGATGTCATCCCTCCTGCATAACCTTACTTATGAAGCTGAGAAATCTGTTTCACTACAATAGTAAGACATATAATGTACTTGTAAGAAAATGTATCTTCATTTCTCTTAGAATACAAAATGCCATTGAATTTGAGCTTCACAAGATAACTTTTCTTAGCCATTTAAATACAAGACAACACAAAAAAGAGCAAATTAACCTTTGGCCAAGGGCTTTTGTATATCTCCTCTATTCTTTTAAGGAGTGAAATGAATGCCAGATGTTTTATTGCAATGTCTTCATATTCGGAACTACAACAAATATCTCCAAGACAGGTTCAGGGTATTTTATTTGTTATTACAAAGACATCAAATAATATTTAATAGATTTTCATAAAATCTGTAGCCATCTACATCTTATCAGCTTTCCCATTAAACTTAACCTAGTCTAACCAATTAAGCGTACAGATTAATATCACTGGTTTTCCTCTGGCCTACAGAAAGACTTTGTGAAATCTCGTTAAGCCCTTCAAGGTGGGAGAGTTTTTGTTAGCTCCTAAGTCATTAGAAAGTGTAGCAGAAGGAAAGGAAATAGAGGCACTCCGTTCTTTACCGTCGAGATCAACTGTTTACCCCCTCTGCAAATATTAGAGAGACCAAAGCCGTTAAAAGAGCTATTAAGTAAAGAAAATCAATTATTTCCCCTTCAAAATCACATCTCTGCCATCTGCCAGTGCTGAAATACGGACTCCATCACTGAGCAGGTCAGTCGTGCTATAGGAGATGGTGGTGTTGTTCCATCTACCATAAGCTCACTTGGACACCAAGGGAAGGAGACAAATGCAGTTTGCTAAAGCAGAGAGTGGCCTTTTCAAGCTACCAGGCTCAAAGACACAGACACAGTGCAATGAAACCTTGTTTTAAATTACTTACAAAGAAAGATTACTGATCTCACTGCACCAGGATTATATATCAATGTGTCCTAAAACTATATATCAGAACAGCAGCCTTTGGAGATAAACCCAGTGCTATCATACTGTTTGCTTAATTGAAGGTGCCAGTGTGCTCTTGTGAAAGTCATTCTCTCTCCAGTAAGAACATAAACACAAAGCACAGCAGAGCCCACATAAGCCCAACACCCATGAGGAGTTAGGCGATGTCTTCCACAGAACAGAGTTTCCAAGCCTGTATTACCTGGTGTCTGGCCTGATGTCAGCTTTCTGAGTGCTCTGGCCAGCGTACCTCACCACATGATGTAGTGAAAGTCCATACTATCTCTTGACTTTCAGTTTCTTTGTATACAAAACCACAGAAATTACCACACCTAACAGAGTACTTTAGAAAGTTTAGGATCTTCAAAGGCAATGCTGTACTTAATACATATCTTACACAAAAAGCTCTGTCCACACAACAGTAATATCTGAGTGTAAACCAGACATTACAGCACTGTGTTTCTTTGGGTATCTAGCTTAATTTTATTCACATTCCCACATCAACTACCTCAACAACAGACAGAATCATCTGCCAAGGGAAGACTCAGATGTCAAACCAAGAGACTTGCCCACACAGGCTATATAACAGAACTGAATGCACAGGGTGTAACGTAACAGGGCTGACTGGATTGCATCACCTCCCTGTACTCTTAAACTTCCAGCAAACAAAGCAGATATAGTTGGACACTTCTCAAGATTACTGTTAGGTATTGGCATAGCTGGTATTTTTTCCCCCTGGTTAAATAAAGTATAAATTAAGATACATTGTCTTCAGCAAATAAACCACTTTCAGACAAAATTCATATGGAAGAGCCTCAATATTCACACTGCTCATTCTTTCCTTTAATAACTGTTTTCATCAACTAATATGAGAGATAAGTTAAAGCAGCTGGGCTGATATTTCCCCTAGAAAGTTAATTCATTTTCTTGAATTGGCCTAGCTTAAAGTCTTCAGGCCTTTCATTCCAATAGGAGCACACACAGAGCACTACACTACATCCTGTATCTTTTCTTTATCCTAGGGACAGGCAAAGCAAAGCATCAAGGGCTGTATGAACATTCAAGTAGCATGGTGAGCATGTTGAAATCCCTACAGCAGATGTGGGATCCTGGATGCAAACAGAACTCTATGGGCTGGTAAGAGAATAAATGCCTTCACTTGCAAACATCTGTCAGTCCCTGTGATCACTGGTGGCCACACTTGGATCTTCAGGCTGCAGAACTCACTGCATTGCTATGTAAATAGTGATGTATTTAGACAGGCCTCCTGTCTACCCTACATTACTTTCTGATGCACACTGGCACACTGGCTGATGCTCACTCACTTCCAAACGGCAGCCACTGCAAACACAAGTCAAACCAACTTAACTGAGAAACTCAAGAATATATGCATAATTCTGGGTTAAATTTCCAGTGAAGTTTTTTTTAGACCTGTAGCAATTGAATAAACTCAGAAATAACAAACTGGAGACAATTTGAATTTCAGCTTGATTCTGAAGAAACAAACTTCCCCTTTAAGTCACGGCTAAGGGAATGTTCTGCATTTATTGGAACTTAAGGGGTATTTGTCTACTTAGAGAAAATGGTAAGGATTTTTGTTCCACTATCACAAGCAGCTTCAATCAAAACTTGTGTCTTGTTTAGACAGCATATACATTTTTATATTATCTGTATAATACCTAGAGTTTTATACCTAAATCTTAGAACTATTTCTGTAGTTGCTTTCCATTAGTGGGAAAGGATTAATAACAAACATTTTATTACAACAGCAAGTTCAGATGTGGATGTTTCATGCACAATGAAGACAAGCTAGTTCAGCAAAGCATAGTTTAACTAACAGTACAGATCCTGGCATACTGCTGAGACTGCCTAGGTCAGCACTACAGGTCTTGACCACCTGCAGAGATGTGAAGAGACTTACAGGGTAAGCAGTACCACAGCTCCTTCAGACTGGAAGAGTGAGAATTAGCTGTCATTACTGGCTGCAAACATTTAAATTACCTTGGGAACTGTTAAATGCCTCTAATTGATGGATGAAGCCCATTTCTCCCAAGGCCAGGGGCAATTGCACCTCTGGCCTATAATTTCATCGCTGTTTCATTCTGGAGGAACTGAGCCTGTTACTGACATAAGCAATCACAGAAAAGCAGTTAACTGAGGAATTCTTACACTCAAAAAAATAGCTTGCAAAGCTTTAGATGAGCCATGTTTCTTATTAAGTGAATCCACACAGCATGAGCAGGCACTAATATGAAGTACATTAAACATTTAATTTAAAATTGGCAAAGTTATTCTAAGTCATTTCACATACACAACAGGCTGTAAACATGACTGAGGGCAGAGCCTCCCAGCAAGAGCATACCTGACTGTGGTATTTCCTGAAATAATATCAAGAGGGCTGGTCCCAGCATCATGTGAGCAAACTGCCAAACGTGACTTAGTGAAAGTGTTGCTGCTAACCCTAACCCACAACTAGGCAGAGCTTCTTCAGGGCTTCCATGTAGTAGAAGGCCACACTGAATTCAATTTGAGCAGCATGAAAAAAATCATGATGTTACCTTTAAAATCACCAAGATGAACAGAGGATTGAGGTCTAAAGCTGAAAGGAATGAGAGCCTTGTCATTGAAGCAGTTGACGGGAGGGCTTGCTTGAAAGCTTTGGGGGTTTCTCCTAATTTATTTCCTTGATACAAGGAACCATATTAAGACAAACCATATTTTTATGGAACACATCTGGTGCTCCATTCTTCATTAGAGTCTCTAAATATTATCTTAATGAAAGCAATACTCTAAACCCAAATATGGTTTTTTGGTTGTGCTGAAATATGTGAGAAACCAACTCAAATACCAAGGCTGCGAAGTACAGGATTACCTGGGATTCAAGCATATGCAATTTGCATTCTTACAGATTACAGTGCATCAGCATTACAAAGATCACATGCCCTAAATTGATTTTTAAAACATTTCTTTTTATCTGAGCACTGATATGTACCTTAATGTTTAGAAACTAAATAAATCACTCCAGAGTTAAGCATGGTTGGGATTTCAGGGCTTTACTGCTGCCTTTTCCTTAAATCCCAGCCTAGTTCTTCTATTGAGATGACGAAGTTTCTCTCAGTTATTTCTGCCTTACCCCATATTAACTGACAGAAAACAACTCTGTCACACCACACCCGTGTCAGTGTTCCAACACCTCCTTCTCCTCTGTCCTGATTACAAACCAAGTTTTACAGAAAGAGAACTGCAAGGGAGAGTGGCCCAGAAATGTCCTTGGTTAGGCCAATAGTTCAGAGTTCAACAAAATACACTTCAGGGAAGGGTAAAGTACCTCTGAAAGTACAACTTGAACACATTCCTTGAAAATGAAGTCCAGCAGGAAGAAGTGATGAGGAACAGCAATATTCCATGAAAAAAGCTAATTAGGACTGCACTGAGAGCTGGTACAAGGGAGAGACTGAAGAAAAGCAGAAGCAGCAGCTCAAGCCTATGTAGTAAATGAATCCACACATGCAAGGCATCAGCATTTAGAATGCCAATCCTCAACTCAATTAACATTTCTTAGTAAAGAACAGGAAAATGGAGAAAATCTGCCTGCATGAAAACACCACACAGCAGTGGATCACCTTTCTGCACCCTCAAGAACTCATATGCTCAGTTCTTCTTCATGCTTGCAAGACAGCACAGCTTCAGCACATAGCCTGAGGCTTTGGCTCCTGCTGGGAATCTGTGGCAACACAGGGAATGGAGCTGCCATTTCACCTCAAATTCACATCCCTTGGGAAGGCTGGTACCAGAGAGAGAAGAAATTGCTGGAAACACAGACTGGAAAACTGTCAGGCAAAGAAGAATCATGTGCATGAAGCAAATCCAGTTTCCACATTCTTTTGGTCTGACAAATCCTAGCGTAGATGCTGGTTTATCTCCTGTGGATTAGTAAATCAGACAAATACTTGCCCTGTGACAATGAGATCGAGTTTTGTTATCTCTAAATATTCTCCAAGCCCAGTCAGCCTGAAATAACATACATTAGGGTTGTGTTCCCTTTAACATGCACATTTTCTCTGTGAAAGATGGACTGATGGCAAAAATTTATCTAAAGCATCCTAGGACTACTGCTGGAAAGCATCTAACTCCAATACCAGGATTAGGATCCCTCAGAGCCAAGACATGAATGTCTTGTAGAAGCTGCTTAGCCAAAACCACAATAATTACACTTTGTTCTTAAAGAAGGAGCTAAAAGAGAAAAATGATGCTATCAGATTACTGATACACTCATCATCCAGTCAAAAGCAGCTGCCTTCTCCTTACCTAGACACAAATGCCTTGAAGAAGGTTAACAAAACAAAAGTTTTCAGCGTGGCTTAAATGGTCACAGAATTCTTGCACACACAGCATCATTTTATTAGCTACAGCTGAACCACAACATTAACTATTCATGTTTCTACCTGGTTCTTTCTGACAATGTGCAACTAAATACTAGATTTTACTCACTGCCTACTTGCAGTTTTGTAGTTAGCTCCCACCGATTTAAGAGCCACGAGTAAGTTAAAAAGCAAGACACAGCAGGCTGATTTGGATATGGAACAACAATCTACTCTGCTTCGAAACCCTAGCAGAAGCAAATGCCTAAACTAGACAGAGGAGTATCATTAGAACAGCCCCAAAGCTAACTTTCTTATTTTACTAAGACTGTAGCTCTTAAAGCATAGAAATTTGGCTGAAAAAGAAGGAACACATACCCTGTTAAATGCTTAGCAAATTTGGGCTTGCTAAATAGAGGTAATGCACAACCGCTGAATTCATACAAGTCCCTAATAGCCAAACTCTTGAAGAAGTGGCACCCACTGCAGAGGTGGGTAAGACCACTGTAAATGACATTAAACCACTCTTCCATCTAAAACCCTATTGACAAAGAAGCTTGTTAACTCCAATGCTTTGGACCTTTAAGTCACTTTTGTATCAAACTGAAACATTTTAAATCAATCGAGAGTTGGGGGGGGTGTACTGGGGTTTTTTTAATCAGCCTACGATTAATTTTTATTCAAGTACTTTGTATTTTCATTTTCCTTTAAAAGTAAACCTACCTTAATTCACAGTATGTTGCATAAGAGTGACAAGAACTTTATTTGGAAAAGATCACCAGTGTGAATTGCAAAGATTAGGACACAATGAAAATTGGGAGGGCTCAGCCATACTACTGCTTGAAGCTCTTCAAATAGTTTTCTTGCTCCTATAAACGCTTTCCTGAGGCAATTGGCATGGTGGAAGTCTATGAGTTATTTAAGCACTTCAGTACTGATAACTTGAGGACAATTGTTACTTTCTGCTCCATTTGATGCCCAATCCACTGCCTTGGACTCCTTGTTTTATAGCAAAATCTACTTGCAGCCAAACTGGATACAGATGGCATGCAAGAACTAGTGAGAGCACTGCACTGGAAGTTGTGAGTGACGTCTTGCATTGTAAATCTGGATCCCTGTCAGTATTTAAACCTGTGAAATGCAGAGGGAATTTAAATAATGATTCAGTTATGGGAACAGGTGGTTGTTCAACTTCCTGAATGCTCATCCTGCTGTTAACAGCTTACACATTTATACTACAGTACATGAAACAGTAAAGCACCAGTAAGAATATAAGGTGTTAACAACCACTACAAAATATTTCTGTAAGGGTACATTTCCTCCATTTCCCATCAACATAAATTCTGACAACAAAAACCAATATTAATCCATGCATTCATTCATCTTTAGCATCTGCTTTTAATTTACACATTAATAGAAGGCTACATTTCATTATTAAGTTTTTCTTATTAGTGATTGAATCAATATTTCTGCCACTTTGCTAGTGTCAGTTCATTAATTTCCTGAAGCTGATTAAGTTTATTTGGGTATTTCAAAAGGAGACCACATTCTATTTAAAAACAGACAACAGAGTGTGCTGCTTCACACAGACTTCATGGCACATCTGCATCTCCTTACGGGGAATCACTTCTTCATTAGCAGCACAGCCTTCAGTTCCAGGTTAAGCCAAGTTTAATCCGTGAGTAAATCACACTACACTGGTGGGTACTCAAGTGCACTCATGTGACCAAAGACTATTTAATTGGAAAAGCCACACAATGGCCATGGCAATGCAATGGTCCATATTCTGTCACCCAAAATCTTTTTCCCCTATTCCTTACTGAAATAAACACTACATTTATGGCTACATATTCTCCACAGTTATAAAGTCTTTAGTAATACCAAGTAGCACATAAATAGGCAGGCCTCATCAGAACACACAGGTTCATATTTAGTAACACAGTGTAAACACAGGGTGTTGACAATGCATTTATCATCTAAACCCAAAATTAGGAGAAGGTGGAGCAAACCCCTGACAGCAGCATTCCTTACTAGTGCCTTAGTGGTACTGTCAAACACCAACACAGATAGGCTTCACAGCCAGGAGAAACCCTTTAGACACCAGCTTCGCATGTGGGCTCACAGAACTCTGCTGACAGAGATGCTTCATTGACTGAGGATCTTTTAAGGCTACTCCCAAATCCTCTGCAGTTTTAGAAGTTAGAAGTTGAATTATAAATTCATGATGATGGGAGGGATTGAGCTCCTGATCCCTCTGGAAATCATTTGCAGCAGTTTGATATACTGTCCTTTTTCCCCTGCCAGAGGTTAAAGCCCTGACTGCAAACATGGCCATGGGAGCACTTCATAATCCTTTCCAGACAACCAGATTTGGTCAAGTCCTCTTCATGGGCTGATTTTATGCCACTGAAGCCCAGCAGGCAACACAAGTCCTGCTTCTGCTGAGCCTGAGGTGGAATACAGAATTGCAATGTCTTAATCCTGATGGCTACATTTTGAAGTAGGAATAAAAAGAACCAAAACTGAAACTTTCTTACTAGGTGTTACAATAGCAGGAACTGCTGCTAGCAAGCAGTCCTTTTTCCTTTCATCACAAGATTTATTCTCAGTAACCTCAGGTGTACACAGCATCACATCTGGGAACATGTAGACAAGTATGGAGCTTTACACCATGTGATATTTGCTCATCTCTTTACAGACAGCTTTTCAACCAGCATTGAGTTCTGAGGTCACGAGTTCTGGGGGTTTGGTTTAGGTTTTTGGTTTGGTGTTTTTTCAAAGAATTGTCATAGATATCCAGATGAAAGTTCACCTAACCAAATCATTGCACTTGTCAAGCAAGCAGTGAGTGTAAACGATGAACAATAACCCTTAGTAACTTTGAAACCCAGGAAATAGGTGAAAGGCAGTTTATACAAACAACAGCTTCTGTAGCTGCATAAAGGGAGTGAAACAGCTGACAAAACCACATCACTTTTGTACTTGGATATAATCTGTTTTGACAGTGTCCCAGTAGAACACATACATCAGTGATTTCTCATTTGTATCAGCTTCACTAGTGGAGAATCAGAGTTAATTTCCTAACTAAAGAAAACCACATGCGTGTTTTACCACTTCCTGTCTTTCGGAAAAGCCTCGCTCTACCTATGATTCCCAGCTTATGAACCAACTTCCCTGTTTCCTTTGGAAGATGACAGGAATCCAGTAATGATGTTAATGACTACAAAGTATTAAAAATGGAGACAATTACCTCTTTCAGTCTCTGTCCAGGTAATCAGTTGTGACCAACTTTTCTCAATTTGCTAACAATCAGTAAGTCTTAACTAAACATTTAAAAGCATAAGGACTTCATTTAAAAGTTTAAGTAGAATTGGAATAAAACTTAAATGACACCATCTGTTCTTAACAGACCACATTCTTTAAGTGTTCAAAGTGGAACGGAGCCGTAGAGCTCATCAAAAAATAGAAAACTACATGCTAAAATTAAGAAAATCTCTTGAAATTCAACTCCAGAAATATCCTAAGGCACCTTCTTAATTATTATCTACCTCCAAATGGCAACACATTCATTCATTTAGTGCCTGTTGCATATGCCACTGAAGGGTATAGAAAAAAAACATCCCACTGGGATTAGGAAGTGAGAAAAAGATCTATAAATAACAGTGGACGATAATATGAAATCCTGGTTTAACTTCAACTTGTTCTGTAAAATCAGAAAAGGTGTAAAAGGATTTAAAAGCATGAAAATATAGACAATGTTTTAATAAGCTGGGTAGGTTTTCTAATAAGCCACAGTGAAAAGAAACCCATTAAAATAAAGTATTACTTTAACAGTAAACAATTCAGTAAGTTAAACATGATCTTCATTTGTCAAAAAATCTCGATCCATTTTCTGGATGACATTACCCTTTCTATTGATGTGGTGGGGTAAAGGACCAGGTTTTCACAAAATGGAGACATGTTGCACCACCTACCACAGGAAGATGATAGATATGCTAAAAATGAAAGTTGGGCACATCTGTACTCAACTGCAATACAAAAAACATGTGGAGTATTCCATAACATTGCAATTTGGTGCTTTGAAAAATAGTCCTGTATAAGCCACACTGAAATGAACTACAGTATATCCCCCATGAAGTAGTCAGGACCTTGCATGCCTCCTCCATTGGGGTGAAAACCCCACCACAAACCATCTTGCTTCTACTCAACCAGATTTTGCTGAAATTAATATAGAAGTCCAAGTTCCAATACCAGTTATAGCCTTGTAGTTCTTCTCTCATTTACCAACTTTGTTGGAGCAGAAGTTTAGGGGGAGGAAAAACCCAAGCATTCCTTGTGGAAAGCTTGTTAAAAAAACTGTAAGTAGGGAACCTAAACTGCTCATCCGTTACACCTGAAATCACCACACTGAATACTCGGATCAAGGAAGAATTTGCAGCTGAGGACAGCAAGCAAAGTCTGTCTCAAAAATACAAACCCCTGTGCTGGTCTTTCAGTGTTTTAGTGAGTTTCTGAACAGAGTAACCCATGTAAATCATGGTCTCGACAGCTGGGGTGGGAGAGGTGAAGATCACAACACTCTCACTGGAGCACTGTAGCATTCCAGGGTAGTCAGGGGTGACAGCAGGGGCAAGGGCTGCAGGTGCCGTCTAATTCTGGCGACTCCGGAGACAAGTCACTTCATAAACCTTTGCTCTCACTCTGTCATCTGAAAAATTAGTTCAAAAGCCTAAGTGATTCCCAGTGCAGTGCTAGGATACACACCACGTCCAGTTACAGCAACTGTTATTTCTGCATAAATGGAATATGAAGAAGACACATCTGCAACCTAGAAGTGGTTTAGTTTAGATTTATGAGCCTACCTTACATCACTCCAAGGCACTATTGCACTCACACGTATAAAGCTTTCCAGGAGCACAAAGTCTCAAAATAAGTGAATAGTAAAAAAAAAATTTGTGCTATAAATGTGTATTTAATATCACAATTTTGATACTAACTCTGCCAAATCACAGTTTGCAATGGTTTGAGTTTTTCCAAGTTAAGGCTTCTGAGATTTCACCATACAGTCATTCTGGAAGAACTCCCATACCAAAATTATGGAGAGCACAAAAAAGACTGAGTCTATTTTAGATCAGTCACACCTACCATCATAAAGAACTACACACTTAAAAAATGTCAATGCCAGCACTCAATATCCACCTAATAACACTATCTTTAGGCACATCAGGGAAGCTGGAATAGGGAGAGGTTTATTAGCCTCAAGAAACCTGCACCAAATTTCCATCCAACCAGACCTTGAAACTTCAGAATCTCACAAGGAAGTCATTGTCAGAAAATCTGCAGACTACACAAAAGCAGTACCAATGTGTTTCAGAGCCCCAGCCTCAACCTTCAGGTGGCAAGTCTGCACACGTTCATATGCACAAAGAACAGCAAGAGATGGGCAGGGAAGCTTCAGGAACAGCTCTTCCACGACTGAGATTACACCCTTTTTCCTGCTCTCACACCTTATCTTCAAAGCATCAGTTTTCTCCCCATATCAACAACTAGCTTCCCTGCAACCTCAAACTTGTCTTTTCCACTGGATGGGAAATAAATCCTTGCTCAGTCAGGCTGTTTCTTGTATCAACATGATAAGCTATTATTGAACAATCACACCAACAAAAAAATATTATCAGCTCCACTTTTCAGACACTTTTGATTTATCTCTGGTCCGCTGTATGAAAATAGCGTCATTTAATCTCTGCCTTGGTTTGCCATTCTGTACCATACAGACATTGGGAGAAGAGAGACTGACATTTAGTTCTACCTAGTATTTTTATTTCTTGGGTTTGATTCGAGTAAATCTGAAGGTATCCACTGCTACAGAAGAGTATTATATTCTCATTCAGAAATGGACAAGATCAGATTTGGTACTCATTACATCATTTTCAATGCCAGTACACTTATATTCTTTATAGATGACATTATTGATTTTCACTTTAGTTTTATAGAGAGGAAGACATTTAAGTTGCTATCACTTCATTTGTAAAAAGGTTATAAACGACAAGGGAGATGCACTGTCTAGGAACTGCCAACATGAGAATCAAAATGTGCTGAAATACCTGAATGCAATTCTTTAGCTATGATAGTAATTAGCTGCTTTAAATCATAGTTATGAGCTGATAGAATAGTACTCCTGCAGAGGAAGTCAATGGGAATCCATTATAAACCTAATAAAAAGACAGTCTGTAGGAAGAGTCATGGGCTTTTCCGTCCCAATTAGATCACACCAAGCAGTGAACTGTGCACTTGGAAAATTTCTGCCAGCAAGGCCGGGCAGCACCACTCCCCTCGTGCCTGTAAAACCACAATAAACTTTGCTCTAAGGAAACCTTCTACTTCAACAGGAGAGAGGAAAAGATTTTATTCTACTCAATGTGCGAATAGAATAAAAAGAGGTGAGGTGAAATTACGAGTATATAAAAACATGCGCTGCACTCATGCTTACTCACTGACCATCTGTGCTGCACCAGCAAGGAAGATAAAGGTCCAAGAACTGAGTAAGCTAGAAGTTAGCCAAGATGTCCACCATTACTACAGCGCTACTCTTCCTCCAGCCACAGCAACCCATACATACCGCTTTAACCCAGCCAAAAGGAGAACTTCACAGAAGAAAACAACATACAGTTGTTCACTGTTTAACAATATTAACTTTACTGAAGCCTATAATGAATTACTTTAGTAATAACTTGTAATTGACCCAACAGATAAAGATTTATGGAAGATTCAACAAAAAAAGTAGAAGCAAATACCTGAGCAAAATTGCATTGCTATTTTGGGGTGGGGAGGGGGAGAGAAGAGATGCCTAGAAGGAAAACACAGCTCCTAACACATCGGTTACAGCAAGGAGCAGAATGATGAATGACTACGCCGTGCTGAAAGGGCACACGACAAGAGGATATTGTTCTCACCTGTGGACCTCTACTTCACTCAGGTTTTAATGAATCATGGACCTTTCAGATCACTTACAAGTCTCAGCTCTTTACTCTCTGTAAAAGACTTTAACATTTCTGTTCCAGCATACCCAGAACTACTGTTGACTGAAGAATTTATTACTCAATCCAGTTGACAGTACTCTGGGAACAGAAGAGATTTAGTCTGTCTTTCTGTACTTTCCTAACAACATCTCATTTTGACTCAGGAAATATATATCATTTTCTAAAATGTCCCCCTCGCTCCTTTAGCTGCAACATGGCCAAAGGAGTCAAAGAATAAAACTGTGCTACACATATAAAACCGCATACTTACTGAAAGGTTTTATTTAAAGCTTTTATTATAACTGTAGTCACAGCATGAAAAGCCAGTTCAGTATACCATCACTAATGCAAAAATTCCATTTCAGGGCACAATAAACACTTCACACGCCTCTCCTTTAAACAGAATTTAACAGACACATCTTTCTGCATCTATCAAAGTCACAACATCTGATGGGGATTTTTAATGTTTTGCCACCGTATTGCACTTGACAAATGAGGAACTGTCAGATAACCCAGCTAACTACATGTAGGTGTTTAACCACCTTCAGAGGTTAATTAAAGACAAAGATTAAAGGCTGTAAAGCATAAGTTTATTTAAGTTTTTCCTTAGATTCAAGTAAAAAAAGAATTGAATAAGTACTGCATCTTTGATGTGACAAAACCATCAACCTTTTATTTTAAGCACCTATGCAGCAGTGTACAGTCAGTTCTGTGTTATTCACAAAAGCAAATCCTTGCTTCCAGGTATTTCCCTGTATTTCAGTAGAAAAGCTTCAACTTTGCAGCAACTTTCAGTGTTTCATGTTCAGTATTTGTTGCTAGCAATCACAACTTCTATTAAAACAATAGCAGAGACTCCAGTTATGATCTGTATAAGCTGCAGAGATGCTCTACACTGAAGTATTCCATAGAAGAATAGTTAAAATACTGAAGCAACAGCAACTGTCAGTAAAGGATTTTTGCCTCTGATCACAATACCAGCAAATCTATAAACAAGACAAGTTTACTGAATCCCAGGACAGTGCCTTGTATTGATTCAAGTTGCTTAATACCTTTTATTTTAAGACTCATGACTCCTAGTACCTCCTACATTGGTACTGGGAGGTGTAAGTACACCTTCCTGATGGAAGCCAAGCATTTTACATGATAAACTCCAGCTTTTAGAAGGTCAGAACATCATTGAACCTAAAAGGGAGGTTCAGACTCCAGAAACTAAGCTTTACCAAAAAAAATCAGACTGAAACATTTCAGTTTGAGAATTAACAAAGTCCATGCAATTCTGATGCAGGTGCTAATGTGCAACTTTAAAGTGATTCTTTTGCATTTAGGTTTTACTTTTTGAACACAAAATGGAGATTATTCTAAGTCACCAAATGAGTCATCTTTGCTCTCATTTGAAAACAACACAGTGACTTAATTAAAAGCGTTGTGGTGGCAGGAGGGGTCTTCCACGACTATACTCATAGTTTTATGGGTTTAGATTTTAAAGCTGAAGACATTTGGTTTATTCTAATTGAAGTTTTGAGGGAAGGCAGGTGGGGAAGCAATCAAAAGACCACATTCTCAGTAGTGGCAATGCTAAAATACTTCCACTGCTTATTTTAAAGCAGATTTTCAAAAAGCTTTTGCATACCACTAGTGATACAGTATTAGCTGTACTTTGCAACAGCCATGCTAGTTGATTCCTTATACAAAAGATGCTTACAACTCATCCAATATAAATCCTCAGGTGGGCAACCTATGTACAGTAGCTTCCAAGTCACAGACCACTCATATGAAAGATATTTGCATACTATAGATTCTCAGCACATAAAATTATCAATATTAGATATTTTTTTCTAAATAAATACTGTAGTCATTTTGTACTTTATACCTCAAAGGCCTTAAACTCAACATTATAGTGGGTAGCGATGCTCATGGCCTTACAGCTGACAACATACAAACCCTAGAGCAAAGGCAAATGAAAGAAAATAATCTCTGGCTAAATATACATGGCAAGAAAAGAAATACACGCAATGGTGAAAACCTTTTTCCACAAATGACCAGTGCTTCTGGTCCTGTGTTCCCGCCAGGGTCTAGTTTCCTATCAATCATCCTCTAATTGATGTTTTACTTGCTCTTGAACATAAATCTGAAAACCTGATTTGAAAAGATGAACTGGGAAGGAACTCAGAGGTTCTCAGTGTCCAAATCCCTGTAACAAAATCTGACCATCAACATCCTTATCTGATTTTTCTTGAAAATTAACATTCACCAACACTTCTACCCACCTTAGCTTAAAAATTGATGGACTTTTAATTCAAACCATGCTAAATATTTGCCCATCACCAAAACAATGCCAAAGATTTCCTATGTCACTTCACACATTAAATATGTAATACATTATTGTGCTGCTACTGACCCCTGAAATGAATAATCTGAATTTAAGTCAATTGGAATCACTGCTTTACTGTTTGACACTTCTAGCATCTGGAATAGCTTTAGTAATTGAAAAATCAACCACAGGACAGAAACTATCAGAAGCAAGCCCATGCTCAAGATAAATACATCAGTTAAGCACATTTAAAGGCAGGATCAGGTATCAGATACTTTCTTAACTGAGATTTATCTTCCTTTTTCTTCCCAGTATACTTCTAGTTGTGTATAAGACAGCTTTGATTCAAATCAGACAGTCTGATAATTCCAATGCAGTGTTTTTAATTCCTCTTATATAATTGAATTTCAAAATCTGAAATGGAATTACATATATCATTTTTACATGTCCTAGAATTTCTCAGCAGCCTGATGTAAAAAGGAAATGTGACAAGATATCATTCACTCTTAGCTTCTAGTTTCACTGAAAAACTTGTTGGAGGGTGAGGAAACTCAAAATTACTATGCTCTTAATTCTAACTATTTGAGAAGTCATGTATCTGAAGTCAAGTTTCCCGTGGACAGTAGAATATTCTCTCTTTAAAATTAATGAGGGGAAAATATTTGCAAGATATCCTTCTGCAAGGGGAAAACCCCCAAAGACTGCAGAATTAAAAATGGCATTTAAAAATGTATCATCTTTGATTTAAAATTCCTGTGATCCCACATTCACCTTGACCAGCCATCATAGCAATATCTTCCAATTCATGACATGCTCACGAACATAGCAAAATTTTTCACATTCTGAACAACCAGCACCTTAGCCCCATAAACTGACTCGGTGCTTTCAGTAGTCTGTATGCTCTGCAGGCTTGAGTTTCAACATCATTCAAATTGGCATGCACTGTAGTCAAATTACTATCAACAGTAAAGCTAATGAAGCTATCAATATGAGCAATCCAAAACAAGCTCAGGGAGCAGGCAGGAACTTACCCATGCATGACTGTTATTTTTCCTAATACAAAGTCATTCCAGAGACTTTAAGCAGTTTCAGAGATTTAATCACTGAAACAACTGACTGCACTTTTATTCCAGAAGGGTGTTATTGGGGGGGGCATTCTATCTGTCTATCAATCTGATATTCAACATGAGATTTTTTTTTTTGGAGCACAGTCTCACAAGTAATTATATATGCCTTCCTGGCATAATTTGGAAACACTTCCTTATACTCAACCTCATAAAATCCTTTTCATGTTACTAAACCTGAATAGCTACTCTGTTCTGAAACCACAGAGTTACAGCTCACTACAAAGCATTTAAGCAGCTGAAGGGTATGAACTCAAAAATACTCTGAGCTTTGTATTAGTGCTTTTCCTTTGGATCCATCCGCCATGCAGTGTGTTCAACAGGATGATGCTTTGGTTTACTTAATAGGTGGGGAGCTACTTACCTGTGACTGTAATCTTCACTGTTTCTACCAAGCAAAACCATGGATGTATAGTTCTGCATATGGTACCACCTCCAACACGTGCTAATAAAGGATCATTTCTTCTGCCATCCTCCAATAGTAAGCGACTATGGGGAGTAAAGGCCTATGCCCTTTTGTTTACTTTCTTGTAGTGTTTTTGTTAATGTGGTCATATTCTGGCTCAGCTGAAACCTAGGGAATGTGCTGAAACTTTTGTAGATAAGGAAAGGCACACCAAGGAGGCAAGCATCTGGAGCACGAAGACAGATTAAAAGAATCCTGAAAGGACCAGCTAAATCCTAACAACCTTGTATGAAGCAATGACTAAACTGAATCTACTATTAGAGCTGATGATGAAAAGGAAACTTTAAAGGACAAGTTACATGACATTTGTGGAAAGGCAGAAGTTCTGTGACAGAAGTACTGAAGAAAAAGATCCACTCAGCCAGGAACAGGTAGTGACAGGAGGCAAGCGCCTTAGTCTCAAAGTTAAATGGATCTCTGGAAATAGGCTTCCAGGGTATATTACTGGTTATATCCGTGAATCTTAGCGTGACCTTTACAACATTTCAGGCCAAACATTCAGATCGCCTGAGCAGCTGGCATTTCCCATTATCATCAAGAACAGAGGGGCACATAGTATATCTGAAATCAAGAGCAGGATTTCTACAGTTCTATAAACTAAAGAACACACATTCACTTCAAATATTTCTACCTTTAATTCATTCTTGGAACACCATTGCAGTAAAAGATAATTTATTATTGTGTCTACTACACTTACTTAGATGTCTCAATAATGTTTAAAGAAACTGTTTTTCCCCCACTAAACACATTCCTCAGTTATCAGAAAGAAACCACACATTAAAATAAATGAAAAAAAATCTTCCTTTAACAGTTGCTGCACTCAGCTCCAGAAGGAGGGGGCTCATGCTATGGTGAAGCACAGTGATGTATGCACACATGCAAATGACTTAGAATGTTTACCATCCTTGCTAATCTAGAAAAACAAAGTTTTCACATGCATGTAACCAACAAAGGGACTCCTAGCAGGACCCTGCACAGCACTGGACTGCCAAGATGAGGGCAGGGCAACACCCCAGGCCCTGCTTGGAGGCCGGTGGGGATACCTGCAGGAGCGTACCAGCCTCACTGCTGGAAAAACACGCAGTTTTACAGGCTGCAAGAGCTAGTTATGCATAGGCTGCACATTGTAAATTCTTTTACTGTTATGGAAATTCCTAATACTGTGTGGCCTTGAGAGCTCGTATGATCCCCTTTCAAAGGCCTTTCTTCAGAGTTTCCAGCTCCGGCTTTTTCCTACTGTCTTTCCCAGCTTTTCTGAGTTCACCTTTGCAGAGCAGCAGCACTCAAGGCTGTGGGGTGAGGGTAAGAAGGAAGAACTTCTCCCAGAGTAATGCATTCCAGACATTTTACTTGAGCACTGTAGTTTGTGTTTGGGTTTAATTCCCTTCCGCCTCATTTAAAATATCACTTCTTTGCTATGTTCCTGCAGAAAACTTGCAATGTTTCCTTGTCAACTCCCTCAACCCCCATTTCTCCTGAGCACCAAAGGGAAAAACCCTAACTGCTGGGTTTAGTCACAGCCTTAATGTTTTGTGAATTCCTTCACCTGTGTAATGCAAACCTAATATTTTATAAACAGCCTGGGAGAGAGTTCTCAGGTAGCAAAAACTACCAAGTGAAATACAGGTTTCTGTCTGCCTCCCCTCCCCCCTTAGCTTCTTGTTCTCAGTCACAAAGGTGATCAGACATTTAGAAGATCTGTTGTTTTATTATCATCCTCAGATACCCTGCGTGTGTGCCAGAGATGATTTCAAAGCACTTTAAAGAACAAAGCCCCCAAGCAGACTAGATTCATTAGACACACCCTCAGAAAGAGGTACCAGTGCTGTGTCTTACAAATCCTGTGCCTGATTTCACACAGTTAAATAGCTGATGTTCTAAAAGCTAAGATGTTTCACTAAATCTTTACATTCTGACCTTATGCCCAAAGCGAGGCAGAGGATAGTATGTTAGTTCCTTTGAGGACTTACAAATAAGGCTTTGAAAATCTTTGGGTTTAGATGTTCAGTGATTCACTTTCGGGGGGGTTCTGATGCTTGGTAAGTAACATTACTTTTGTCCTCCATTCATACACACAAAAGAAGAAAGGTGTATTATACTAACAAGCTGTCTCTAAAAAGTTACAAAGGAATTGTAACAGAAATAACACACTGACCACATAAAGAAAAATTTGGAGAGCCCCAAACCTCCACCTGAGTGCCCATCACCATCTCAAAAGGATAAGATTGTACTGAAAAGCCTTGAAAAGGTTTAAGCATCGAAGAGGCCACCACCCTACTAAATGAGTTTCCTTATTTAGAGCTTGGAACATATTAGTTTTAAATTAAGTCTGCTGTTTTTTTCTTAGTGATATTTTCAAATGGCACAGATGATACCTCTGCAATGTTTGAACTCTGACCCATATACTGAGGCTCAATAAAACCAAAAGATGTGTTTCTCTTCAGGTTAAATACTGTTTGCAGTAAACTGCTGTTTAGCCAAAACACTGCTCAAGAGTCTTTAGGCATTAGGAGGTCACATTTTGCACTGAAATTAAAAAGGAAGAAAAAAGAAAAAAAAAACAAAACAAACAAAAAAACCCATTCATCTGGGCTCTGAAATTCTCTCATTCCACCTCAGATACAATTACCCCAACCACGGGTAAGAAAATAGGTATTTCCAGTTGAATCATTCTTTTATACTCCAAAGGTGCAGGATGGGAAGTGAACACTACTGTAACCACTTTCTGAGCACAAGATATTTCAAATGGTACAACCTTGAGCTCGTTAATGTTGTCACTCTCATCTGCTTGATGCTGCCTAGCCGCACAACAGACAGGGCTAACACTAAGGACGTTTGCAGCCAGCACCACCCAGTTCCTCATTTTCTGAAACTTGAAATCCCAAGCTTGGTGCTGACTTGCTAATTGCCAGAGGGCAGGGGCAGCCAGAGGTTTTACACTCGAGCCACAAAGAATTTCAGGCCACATTCAATCAACAAAGGGTCAGCCAGGTGTTGTTCCATATAAGAAAATGATTTTCAGGTTCTCAACTGTACTTCTGCTCCCCAGGAATATTGGTTCTTTTTGATTCATTTAAATAATAGTGTAAAGGAGGGGGGAAAAAAGGTAAAAAAAGCCCAGACCCACAGATGGAAGGTAGAAATGAATACAAACCAATAGAGCTGAGCCAAAACAAAGAGATTATTCTTATCTATACACAGTAAACATGAACCAGGAAACCATAAATTCTTAATGAAAGTTTACTACGTACTCACAAATTCCTATACAAAGCAGGAAGCATGGATATAAAGACATTTCTTTCTACAGCATATTTCTAAAGGGAAGTAAAACAATTTTGTAACATCTATTTATCATTTGGAGAACAGTCTTTCTGATATTGAATAATTCAGAACTCTGGTATAACCACCAACTTCACAATAGTAAACAAACATTCTCCTCTTGGATCCAAAAGTCATTTCGTGTGAAAATTTGCACTGAGCTGACTGACCTTCACTGCGGATAGCTTCATTTCATAGTTGTTATAAAGCATGTGTGCATACATGTGCACATGTACATATACATATACATGAATCTACACACCATATCTATGTATGTTTGGAACTTGACTGACTGTACAGAGAATGACTTCTGTGCAATTGCTCTGTTACCACAACAATCTTAGAGAAATGTTATAGGTAATGGGGTTTGGATGGTAGTCTTCTACTTTGAAAGAGATCACACCATTACCTGCTAAGTGAGTGTGAGGCAACATTTTCATATAAAAAATGCATCTGTATGCATAAATCATCTGTATGATTAAAGTGGTTACATTAGTATCAAACAGTAAGACTGTTTCTAATATTTTTAGTCTGATTTGCTCCCAGTTTAGTTCAAAGATAAAACAGTGAAAGAGTGTGGGTTACGCTAACCATGAGTTCAGTAATCCTAAGGACATAATACAGGCAAATACAATTTTGTAATCCTGGCTAAAGCATAAAACAAAGATCCTTGAAAAAGAAAATAGATTACACTGCACTACAAATAACACCATTCATTTTGGAGAAATCCTTAATGAATTTGACCCTTGTTGCAAAAGGATCAAAATGTGTGATTGTGCATTACATTTGCTCATCACACTGCAATCAAGTTGCTGCTGGATGCCAGGTGAGGGCTTATTCTTAGTTAACGCAGTGGAGCCATCACATTAAGCTGTATCTGAGGCAAAGGAACCAACAGGAAATTGTTCTTGTGAGCAGCTGTTTTTCAAAGCACCAGCCTCTCAAATCTGTTTGTTGGCTCAGAGTTCAATTACCACCTAGATGCACTCAATCCCTGCACAGCAAGGAAGACAACACTGTCAAATGTGCTCTGAAGCATCCCACGCTATTGGAGAATACAAAGCCTGGCTGATGGAGCCATCACCTCCTCCTCTGACCCCACAGGCCCACATTCTTCAGCTATTCCACTTGTACCTATGAACTCCTCCAACCCAGACACCATGTTCTTCATCTTAAATCCATGGGATTTCAATAGAAATTAGAATGCCCACTGGTTGTGTAACAAATGTAACGGGGAAAAGAACATTCTAGGTATCTATAATTTGACTAACCTAAAAGGTCCAGTACTAATTATCAGGTATTTAAGCTTCTGGCTGATGCCCTGGAATATTTTGCAAAGCAGGCACTCTGGTTTCTTCTCTTATCAGCAAAGGAACATGATCTTCAGTTCAGAAATCAGTTGATAAAGCAACAATATTATTTCACGTCAGGAAGAGAAATTATGAGCTTCAGATAAGTTGCAATGGATAATAAAAAGAAATTGTACAGATCAATCCAGTGAAAGACAACAATGCTCCAAGAGCACAAATGTATTTTGATGGATAAAGGTAAGCAAAACTGTAGGTAAAAACCACAACTACAGGCCTAAAGCTTTTCCAAAGCTTGCAGAAGGTCATACAATTAAACTGCATGCTACAGGTGAGAAAAGTTTTCAACAGAAATTAATCTAAAAAGTAGAAGCAAAAGAATGAAATTTACTCAAAGCTTTAAAACAGATTTGCTGCATGTAAGCGGTGAAGGAAGAAGATCTCCAGATTCAGATTCTTCACAGAATTAGTCCAGAGAAAAATTATTGCTACTTTTGATGGCATCACCTGAGATTAATAAAAAACCACGACTATGTCTCATGGATCTTATCAGCTGCTGGTTTTTGGGTTTTGATAGATCTGTAGACAATTACCCAGAGCAACGATAAAGACAACTCCAACCCAAGCCCATGTTTGTGTAGCAATAAAAACAACATTCCAGGTCAAGATGGACAGAATTATTGATGCAAGTTTTTACATTCTAAAACTGCATAAGGGACACCAAGGCTGTTAGCAGCATGTCTGCAGAGATGCTTCCCATTTCCTGCACTCATTACCTAGCTTCTGAAATGGGGCAACACAAGTAGAGGGCTGTGGAAGTAACTTGTTGACCTAAGTGTCTAATAAGAGAGTTTAATTTAGTGCTGAATCTCACTGCTGACAGTGAAGCAAGGCTTGCTGTCTGGTTGTCCTGGGCAAGAGAGATGAAAGAAGCAAACCAAATTAATTACATAGCTCCTCGAGGCACTGATACACCATCTGGCATAACCAAATCCCATTCACAGCGCACTTTTGTACATCATCGTGCACAACATAAACCCGACCGTTTTTTCAAAGACCTATGTGGAGTCTAACACCCAAGTTCCCTATCTTGGGAGCTCATTGCTTCAATTCCTTGCACAAATAAGAAAAAGAAAACTTCAGAGTAGGGAAGGACGTTTCCTCACCGGCCTGTGTACTGGGCAAGTGACAGACCCAGAAAGCCTCTTCCTTCCCTCAACGTCCTTTCCCAGTGGCTTCCCTTTTTAAGGTAAAGACCATTCAAATGCTTCACATTTTGATTATTTTTAATCAACTATAAATCAGTCCACTGACACATGTAACTTCCTCACGACCTGCAGATGCCTACCACCTCCTTGGTTGACAGCCAGAGATGAGCACAAGGTACACAAACTATAACTCATCAACTGCCACTGAAATGGCCTCAGGGCATAATGTTTGGGAGGCGTAGCTAACAATGCATAGGAAATATGCATCACACTCAGTTTAAGCCCCGCTTTACTACTTGTTAAACAGCACCGATACTGCACAAGCTGAAATTAAGCTAATATACCTTAATTCCCATTTTAACCAATGTCATTTCTGATTAGCTACAGAATTTGCATTAAACATGAACATATGAAAATCACAAACATGCAGTTATAGTCTGTTTCAGTAAGAGACCTTATTTTAAAGGTTTATCAACTACATAAGCTCTTGGGGCTAACAGAAGAAAAATCAAAATAGAGAGAACTCATACTTTTGAATGCAAAAGAAGGAAAGCAGAAGACCTTTACAAAAGAGGGAGGAAAGCATGAGAGTTTTACAGAGTGATATCCAAGAAAGGCTGCATTCCTTCCTGAAAGAGCACACCTGTGGCACTAGGCTGCTGTGGAAGAGAAACTTGGTGTAGAAAAGGTCAAGAGGCAGGCATGACATGCATACAAACACTGGAGGCAAACCAGAAAGCAGTCTGCCACCTCTACAGGGTTGTAGATTTTCTAAATTCATAGCATATTTTGTCATCAATAAGGCCTGGAATAAAGGCCAGGCACTGAGTGAGTCACTGCAGAGAGCATTCTTTCCCTACAGATTTCCAATTTATAGACTAAACTTAGCTCTGTGGAAAAAAGCTCTGCCACTGCCCAGGGAAAGTAGAAAGATTGAATGGTATTACAAAGTATAACTTGTGATTTCACTTAATCACATTACATTTACATTTGGCAATTTCTGAGTACATTTAGATATTTTAAAGTAACGTACTATCAAGATTAATTGCTTTGCAAAAGAACTGCCATTCATTGTAGGACTAACTTCTCACTGCTGTTTTGGAAGGAGAAAAATGTTTTACAGTGCCATGATATTTAACCCAGCTATCAAAAACTTCTGCGGCAGTTCTGGAGTTTAAATCTTGCCACGCTGAAACACAATTATGGTATATTTTCAAGCAGCTTAAGAAACTGTGAAATTGCAAAAGGAATGTCTGCATTAGAGAAAATGAACAAATTTTAAGCAGCAAAAATGCTCTAGAACAACTGATCATCTTGATTAGTAACTGAATAAATGTACAGGAGGAAAACATCAGCATTATAAAGAGGCCATCAGAAGTAAAGCTCACGCATGGGAAGTGCTACCTGCCCAATGCGAACACCAACCAACCACCTTAAAAATGCTCCTGACTCCACTATTTCCCAATATCTTTGTATTTTGTCCAAAAAAATAGGAGATATGGGCAGGCTCAGTTTTGTTCCAACATAAAACTACAAGGCTTCTGACAGACTGAAGTTCATAATCCTTCCTTAGGAACCCCACGGAATCAAGGAGCCCCACAATCCACAGGCATGTTCCCAACTTCTCGCGTTCCTGGTTCATTACTAACATTGCCAAAGAAAGGGTGATTTTTTAAGATTCCTATTCCCCAATTCTGTAGCAAATCCATCTTCCTGGAGTCCACAGCTGTGAAAATAAAATATCTATATATATATATATACATCTGAAGTATGTGGCCATACACATGAAGTATGTGACACTTATAGGAAGTGGTCAAAGTAGGTCTAAGGAGGTGACCCTGCCCCTCAAATTGCTCTGGTGAGACCCCACTTGGAGCACGCTGTGCAGTTCTGGTATCCTCAACATAAGAAGAACATGGAGCTGTTGGAGAAAGTCCAGAGAAGGCCACAAGGGTGATCAGGGGGCTGGAGCACTTCCTATACAGGAGACAGGCTGAGAACATTGGGGCTGTTCAGCCTGGAGAAGAGAAGCTGCGTGGAGACCTGAGAGCAGCTTCCAGTATCTAAAGGGGGCCTACAAGGATCCTGGAGAGCAACTCTTTATTAGGGACTGTAGTGACAGGACAAGGGGTAATGGGCTCAAACTTAAACAGGGTAAATTCAGGTTGGATACATGGAATGCATCCTTTACTGTGAGGTTGGTGAGGTGACGCAAGGGTTGCCCAGAGAAGCTGTGGCTGCCCCATCTCTGGCAGTGTTCAAGGCCAGGTTGGATGAGGCTCAGAGCAACCTGCTGTAGTGGAAGATGTCCCTGCCCAACAGCAGGGGGGCTAGACCTGGATGATCTTAAGATCCTTTCCAACTCAAACTGTTCCATGATTCTACAAATATGAATGACATTTCTGGAAATGGTGTTTCACTCTCACTATCCCACCTACCAAAACATGCAGGGGAAGATTGCTACAACCTGCTTACTGGTTTGGTACCTTTCCAGAGTCTATTTTTCCAGGGATTAAAACCAGACTCATAACCACTATACTTCTAACATTTTTAACTTCTAAATCTAGGAAGCAGCTTGGACAGGGTTGAGTGACTGTTGGATTTCTCTTTCTTCTTCAGCCAGAAGACTCAAGAGCCATCTGCACAATCCAGGGATGACCCAGCTGCACACAGATTCCCTCCTTTTCTGCAGGAGACATGACTTCAGATTTATTTTGGAAGGCAGAGCTCAGTTACACCAGGGAAAGACATTCCATGTATTTTTTGCTGGTTTGGTTCTGACAGGTGTAAACAGTAGAAGAAAGATGAGGGAAAAGCAAAGTTTCCTTCTATGAGCCCATGTGAAGAGTCTTCAGAGCAGGATACAACTGACACTTCAGCATTTTTATGACATTCTGGAGTCTAGTATGAAGTATGAAATGACAGACTTTCGTAACTTGTCACATATCCTGTATCTCCAAGATCCTTTTCCAAAAAAACCACTGGTTTACTATATAGTCTTACATTGTGCTTAATTCAGCTATTATACACAATGCTTTGAATTCCCATCATTCATTTTACAGCCTTTAACATCCACTTTGTTGAATTACTGCTCTATGCTTCAGAGTTTGCTGTAGTACTAGACACACTATGAGAGAAATAATACATAAGAGATTTTTGTAGCTATTTTCATGCCTAAAAAAAGAGTAACAGATAAAAGAATTCAATATATTGATGTTTTTATTAACTTTGAAAATACATAAATGCTGCTAAACTAATTTTCATGTATGTTCTTTGTAATTTTGTTATAAGCAGCTATGCTTTCATTAAGGTTCATGCATTTAAGTCCATTAATGTTGGACTAAAAATGTCCTGCACCCAGATTTCATGTCCATGGATATATACAAGTATCTATTTAAGTTTTCAATTGTACTTAGTTCATGCATAAGGGACAGAATTTGTACTATATTATATTTCATAATAAATTCAATAAACATTCTGGTCTACAAACAAACTTCATGCTTTCTTAATCAGAGCAACAATTAAGCAAACCAGCTCTGTCTACAAGGCTGAACACCTACAGCAGGGGTTCTATCAATACAGGAGAATTGCCACGTGGGATATTTTGGTGCCTATGCCATTTCTGGTTCTAAAAATCTTGTTTCATCTAATGCACAGAAGCCATCCTGAAGTTCTCCACATATCCCTGCCTTTTTTCCTCAACCCCAGCCAGAGGGTTGTTAAACAGTGACCAGGCTGCCCAGGCAGGCTTTGGAGCCTCCATCCTCAGAGATGCTCAAAGCCCAGCTGCACTTAGCCACAAGAAACCTGCTCTTGTTGATGCTGCTTTATGCAGGCAGGTTGGATGAGATCTCCAGGGGTCCCTGCCAACATCAGCTATCTATGATTTCCTTCTGCTAGACTTCTTCATATTCTAATTATCTTCCCAGCCTCCCATGCAAAAGTATTATTCTTCCCCTTGCAAAACCCCCCTCACATTTTTTTTCCTAATTCTCTACTCAGTTTCATAGAGTAAATTCTAATTTTCACTGTACTCACATACGGCAAAGGGGAAAAGGCAGAAAGGAGATGGAAAGAGCAGAGAAACGTTCTGCAAAAAACCCCAACCTGACTCCAGCTGCTATGAAACATGACATACCTCAGAAACTGGTGCTAGCACATGTCTCAGAGATGCAATATTCTCAGTCATTCCTCTTCTGTTCCTTCAGGGAAAGCTCTCTGGACTATCACGGGCAACCATCTTCCCTCAAGATAATGTTTTTTCTTGTAAGCAGAAGCACACTGTATGTGTGCACGTCATGTGTTGCATTATTCCACAAAACCCAGACCCACAAAATAAATTTTACACTAAGACACTTCGAAAATATTTTGTCTTCTTTGCTATCTCTTAGCAGAATCAGTGCAAGCTAAGGCTAGAACAAAGCAATATTAAATCCTCACTGGCTCTACCACTGGGTTATCTTCAAAAAGGAAAAGAAACTGAATTAGGATGTCCTACAGTTGGTAATTCCCTCCATAGAGAATTAGGAATGAAGCTCAGAATCTTGCTCCTGACCTTCAAAAAGCTCCAGACTAATCCTGTATATCTTAAATCCACTGTAATCCACAGTGAGGACCATAATTAACATATTTGCTACTCACTGGAGTGCTCTCATTCAGAAGGGAAACAGGATCCCTGACTATGAAGCAATTCCAGGATGAATGTTGAACTGCACTGACTGCTGACTACAATGCACTCTCTTGCTGACACAGGTGAGTTTTGGTTTGAAATAGTCCTCACAGACACCTGTGTTAGAAGACAGGTGCTGGCAAATCAACAATTCAAGGTCTGATTTCTGTTTTCTCAATAAAATTGTGAAGATAAGGAGTGGGAAAGCTCTCAAAGACTGGCAGTTCAGATCAGACTTGCCCTTTAATTTATGGCAGTAAAGGTCTTTACATGTCTATGAATTCAAAGAAAATTCCCTGATTTAATTTATTTCAAAAGTTTGGCCCTTCAACTTGACTTCAGGACCTAAGAGCCAAGAAACCGTTCCTTCATTCCAAGAGGATTTATGTTCAAACCTTTCTTAAAATTTTTATTAAAACTGAGTAACCGAGGATAGGAAATTCCATAACTGAATACTCAGCTGGATGATAAATCTCCTTTTTATTACACTTCAGGATGCAAAAAAAAGGAGTGCTGAATGCTAGCTGGACAACTCTGGCTCTAGAGTAAAGAGAAGCAAAACAGCATACATGGAAAATGAACACATATCCTAGCGATCTGTCAAAAAGGATTTAGAGGAGCTTGATGCAGGCAATCTGAGGGGAGGGTGCAGGTAAGGAAATAGGCTCTGTCCTTTCTGAGCCCCTGGACTGTCGCAAACAAACTGATATAGTTACCAACCCACTGCACTCAGTCTGCTCCATAAAGCAGACCAGCAAAGGCATCTACCAGACAAGCCGGAACAGCTCTTTGGAAGGAAAGTTTAAAAATGGGCAGAAGGTAACTTTCACCTTTTCATCTACAATCATAGAATCCCAGGCTGGTTTGGGTTGGAAAGGACCTCAAAGCTCATGCAGTTCCAACCCCCTGTCACTCACAGGGACACCTCCACTAAAGCAGGTTGCTCCAAGCCCCGTCCAACCTGGCCTTGAACACTAACAGGGACAGGGCAGCCACAGCTTCTCTGGGCACCCTGTGCCAGTGCCTCACCATAATAACTTTCAAAGATTTATAACTCAGGGTCAGCACCTGCAGTCTAAGAAGCAGCAATGCATAAGAATATATTGCAAGTGAAAGCACTTAAATATGACTACCCAGTTTGGGGTGTCACACAGTACACTTCTGTCTCACTGTCTCTCTAAAGCTGATGGCGTTGCAGCCTGAATCAAATGCAGTAAGCTTTCTTACCTTGGCAATCCTGACCAAGCTCACTTCTATGTTATGTATATCTCACCACATTAGTCCAGAATTTATCTTCCCTTCCCCAAATTAGTTAAACAAAACTGTCAGCTATATCAAATAGACTTCTTAATCCTACTAAAATATGCCAAATGAAGTTCAGCAATTAATTAGCACAGGTTAATTTATACAGTTCTACAGAGAGCGACATGTTTTTCTCTGAGTCTTCTGCTGATTTGCTACTGCACATAATAAATAAAAGTGATAAAACCACAAGAGAAACAAACAGTACAGAGACACTAAACTGCTTAAATTAATACTATGAAACTAGAAACAACTACCAACGCATAGCACACTATCTGCCCATTCTGCAACATACTTTCAATCTATCAATCATATTTGGAGCAATTACAGAATCTGAAAATAGGATGGATAATCTGTTCAATCATTCACGTTCCCACTTCATTTCTAAGTATTCATTTTATTTCTTCTTATATTTTAAATTTATAATCACAGTCCTGAACAGATCTCTCCACACCTCACAATGCTTAAGAACCAGAAAATTCTTAAGAGCTTGGTGGGAACTTTTGGGGATCTCTTTTCTTCATTATCCCTCAGAAGTTACTGCAAGTATCACTGCCTCAAATGTTCGCTACAGTCTGAGCGTGAAAAGCAGTCACTGAAGATCATTCCTTTTTTCACTAGATGCAAGATGCCAGGGATCTTTCACTGGAGGATGTTTTTCACTTCCTACTCCTTACATTTGCTTGTGAAATATAAATGTTGGGAGGAACTCCGAGTGTTACCACATCCAGGGATGCATATGTATCTGATGTTGTTTAGAAGAAGATAGTATTCATCTTCTGCCAGGGCTAAAGTACTCAAGTCATATTTAAGGGAAACATCAAACTGCATTTAAAAAAATTACTAGAACATACAGCGAGCTTACTCCTCCAAATTATACCCTTGCTATGACAGAAATAGTCTTTGCTTCTAACTACCCCTGCTTTGGGACTGAACAATCAAGGGAACAAACTGTCAATGTTTGCAGCCCTTCTTGCGTGTGTGCTTTCTGATCACAGGGAGCTATGTTCCTTGCCTAACCACCTGGACAGGAGACTAGAACAAAGGAACATCTCCCAGATGAACCGAAATTCAAAGCTCTGATTAAGCCACTGACACAACAACTGGCAACCAGAGCTCCTGGCACTCTTTAAGAGAGTGACATGGCAACTTTACAGCCACATTGTCCCAATTAAGCAGTTAGGGAAACTTCAGCCACCCCAAAACATCAGTGCTAAATGAGGTGGAGAAGTTATTTCACTGCATTAGGAGTGCCTTTGTTCTGTACAAAGCAACTCTTACAGCTCTAAGGACACATTTAGGCTCTCAACTCACTGTCTGTGCAGCAGGCATGATGAGATGGAAGAAGAGGCTCAATGGGAAGGGGGCAGGAGGCCTGTAGCAGCACTTCAGGGGTGCACTGCAAATACACCCTCTCAGAGCTAATGATGTCAAATACTGCAAGAGACATTTATGAAAACCTTTTTTTTTTTTTCCTCCTTAAAAACAGCTGCATACTTTTATCCTTTCCTGTTTGCACTCAGGACTCACCATTTCTACATTTTCTGGGATAACATTATCAACAAGGATGGGGGCGGCTGTGCGGGTAGTGATTAACATCCAACAGCATAGCCAAGGTGGCAGTCCAAAATCCTGCAGGATGTTTGTCAGGATTCACTACAGATGTTCCTAACAGCACTGTGTCAACCCCTGAGCACAAGAATGTGTGTTTCCTCAATGAAGAGTTCAAGCAACTGGTGAAGTAACCAGAGCACAAAGTTATAAACAGAATGACTATTCAGGGATTACTACACTAACTAAAAAAACTTGCTGTTTTATGTTATATAGCCCTGAAAAAAGTTCTTACAAGAAACATCTGCCTCCTTCATTATAACAAACAAAATCCATCTACAAAAGTATGGGTTGCAAAATGATTACACAAACTAAAGAACCATGTTATCAAAAGCAGAAGAACAAAACACTCAAAGAATTCTCACTTGTACGCAAACAAGCCCAGAGATACCCTGCACAAGCTGTTTGCTTAAGCTGGAGCTGAACTGAGCAGTGCTCAGAACAAGCAGAGAGGCTGCATTCCATGGGGATCTCTCCTCTTGTATTATCCTACTAAGGCATTTTAGATGGCCCACCAGACTCCATGTGCCTACCAGCACACACTGACCAACACACACCCAAGCTATATTCTAGGTCAATGCCTGATTTATAGCATATCCTTTAAAATAGCAGAGCTACCCAATAATTACTATTAATATTATGGACCTAAACCATGAGTCATGTGGTGAAGTCACAGGAGGAGAAAGTATCTCTAACTTCTAGTGTCAGTGAAGGCTGCAGAGGTGGTGGTTTGGAGTGCTGGGGAAGGGAGGTGGAAGAGTTGTGGGGTTTTTTTAATCCTTACTCCTGGAATTATGCAAAAAGATAACTTCCATGACCTTTAAAAGGCTGCATGACAAGCTTCAAAGGATTGAATGCACTCTGAGCACTCTCTCCATGCATTTGTAATGTGGAAATTCCAATGGCCAAATTAATTTACAAAAATTGATTTACAAGTTTCAGACTCCATTAAGTATTGAGAATTGTCCTATTTTGTGACACAGGTGAATTCTTGGAGTACTTTTAGTGCCTTATACATGTTCCACTGGGATATGCCTGATACTCAGCAACAACAAAGATACAACTCAGACACCAAGAGGTTTCACAGATACTCTCTCCTATACTGCATGACACTGGCATCTCACGAAAACATTATGCAAACATGGAAGCAACATCCTCTCCTCTTCCCCAACACAAAAATCCTCCAGAGCAGAGACAGAGGAATATTTGAGATGCTAAAACTCAAAACTTATAAAAATGGAATAAAAATGGGAGTATTTACTCTAAAATTAACTCATCTCTCACAGAACTTTCTACTTCTCCTCCTAATGCTTGCTCTTTCTTAAGAATCGCTCATTCAACAGATCTTTTGTCTTCAAGTGAGTCAGGTTTTCGTATGTAGACTGCACATTTTAATTCTGGTGGAACAACCTAAAAGGACTTATGAAGCATCTCAGCAAGAATGTACATCACAATAGCAGTTTATATGCAAATACCTAAGCTGGAAAGACTTAAGTTGTGTTTAGAAAGTGAAAGACTAAAATATTTTCTTCAGGAATCACCCCTAGAGCAGTGCATGTAAAATGTCTTAATTTACTGCTAGATGCAGATAATAAAACACCACAGAATAATAACATTTAACTTAACTAACAGTTGTGAAATAGAAGGAAAGCTTGCTTTGTAGCTTCTTCAATATTAGATTTATATTTGGCATCCACAAAGCCTTCTTACTTGTTCAAGCATTGAAGTAGAGCAGGTATTTGGGACTCCATCCTACACAGCTGAGCTCGAAGTGCCATTGTCATTTTCATAAACTTGGGAACCAAACTAAAATATGCTTATTTTACAAAAGGTATTATGCATTAAAGAATTCACTCAGATGTCTAAATACAGACTGGAGCTGGTTTAAGCCATGACATGCACTAGTGAACCTTCTGCCAAATTTTATTTACCAAAAGCACTGCTTGTGTGATTGCCTTGGCAATGACACAAGCTAAATATGATTTTGACATTCAGGGCCAAATTTGACAGCCATTAAATTGCAAAACAAATCAGTTAATAGAAATCAGATTGGATCAGATGTATCCCAGAGACACTTCTACAAACATTTGATTTTAGTTAGCGATACGTTGGTTTACTCAACTTAGAAGCAAATTTCATCCCATTTACATAAATTTTCTTCTTAAAAACAGATCTGTCTTTTACACAGAAGTTGAAAAGATGCCTTCAACAAGTGGGGGATCTTCTGACATGGGTCTGTGCTCAAAGCCCATTGGTAGATTATTCTACTAACTAATTAGTGGCATGTCCTAGTTTCCTATTGATTTATAGCTTCTGATTAGGTTGGTTGTGGAATGCATTACAAAAGAGCATCTCATCTGAAGTTTGTTTTATTTTGGGCTAGCCTGTTCCTCATTTTCAGATAGAGATTCTCTTAAATAGAACTTAAAATGAAGGCTGTCATAAGTATAAATTTGTGTACAATTGAGTCCTATTACATGCTTTGATTACAGAAATGGAGGTCTTACCCCACAATTTTCCCTGCTCAGCTCAGACTGTCTATTTTCTGCTCTTGACGTGGTTATTACTGCAACCACTGAAATTAAAACAAGACTGCCTTAGTGCTCACTGTATTACTTTTTGGGAGCTTCTTTTCTTCAGACTCAAATGTCTCAAGCACACAAACACCATTTCTTTGATAAGTGACTTCTGCAAAATGCAATAGCAAAGGCTGAGTAACTTTTTACTGTCCACTTTTGCAGAGAAACTAGAGGTCCTATAGACCCTGATTAGATTTTTGGTAGTTCTAGTGAGATTTTGCTCATCATTGTAGCTTCAGATGACTAAGAGAAATCTCAGAGATATGTAATGCGACGAGAACTTACACAAACATGCCATTAGCATAACAAGCCACAAACATGAGGCATCAACCAACACTGCTGCTGTGCCAAAGCAGAATACATTAATATCTGCAAGTAAATAACTTTTCCCAATATTAATCATAAAGACAAATGAGAAATACACAAATACCAGGGGGGGAGCATCTTCTGACTGTATAATCCCCATGAGGCTTCCAGGCCACAGAATGCAGGACAACTGCATTCCTCCCATACCAATCCCTTACTTGAAGAAATCAGGCCTGGAATCTGTTTCTGAAAGTCACTTAACAGACCTATTTTTCCCCCCAGTTGAGAGAACAGACTGAGAGTCAAAGAATTCTGCACACGTGAAAAACAATGGATACTCTTAATTAATCACTCACTCCCCCCCCCAAAAAAAGCTGTAATGTCTATTATAAAAGTACGCTTTTGCAGATGTTAAAATATGATAATTTAACATGCATAATGCCAAAGGATTTTAGCATTCATTAACTGTTAAAGGGTTCATAGTGGTTTAGCTAGAAAAGAATAAATGTGCACAAACAAAATGCACGTCAAAGACAGGCGTTTCAATTCTGGAACATTACACTGTACCCAAACCCCCACAGTCAGTGGCAGAGGAAGTATGGTGGCTAGCATATACACAGGGGAAGATGTGTTGGAGATTACATTTAGAGAAGGACTTCAATATCTAAAATTGAACTTCAGTTTAAATTTTTGTGAAACCTGTGTAATTTGAGCTCTTCCAAAACCCCTACAAGCCGAAATTTTAGAATATGAGTATATTTAAAACCAGTTTAATACATTTTTCAATATAGTGGTATATTGAAAAACCTTTCAAAAGGCAACACCACTGGAAAGCAACCAACCCTCCAAATAGCAGATAGCTGACAAAAACGTCAAAACACAGGCAAGCGGTGATACTGAAGCATCCATCAACATTCCTCTCTGGAGCAAAAAATGTTGTGGTGAAATAAAGGCAATTTCACAGAGTACATAATTTTGCCAAATCTGACAAAAGCATCCATCACAGTTACTGTCCACCCATAGCCATTACTTCCAAAACTATTTGTAGCCTCAGCTTAAGTGCTCTCCATTTTGCTAAATCCTCTATTGTCTAGAAGAACAAACGCACAAAGCATTGGCACCTTGGGCCTCTCCTGGTAAGGCTGCATTTAATCCTGGCTGCTACTTAGATGGCACAAATTCAACCCAGAAGAACGTGAGGTTTAGGTTGTTAACAAAATGCAGTCGATAAACGTTTCACTGTTGCGTTTGACGCGCTTGTTTTTACATCACCATCCACATGCTACCCTTCTCAATCCAGTGATCTCATTGATGAAGTGCTTGTTTCACATTAGCTTAGGACTAATTCTTTGTGAAAGCTATCTAACAGCACTTTCCCTTCATGCATCTTTGAGCATGTATTTCTTTCAATTTAAAACATGCAGTTTAAAGCTTTAGCCAAAACAATAGCCTGATATTTTGGTAAATATTAATTCAAACAGACAATATATTGACTTTTTCACAAGCATATTTTAGAATATCTCTATGATTGCATTCCTTGAAATATATTTTATTTAATTGACAAGAATGACTGCAAGTAGGCACTCCAGGAAGCTGGTACTCTTGATTGTTGCTCTTTCTTTGCCGTCCTGTCTTGCTACATCTGGAAGCCAGCCTCCCTGCACCACACTTAGTTGCTGTCAAATTTGTCATGCTGCTGAAAGCCTTCACCTGGCCAAATGTCTGTGGTCAACCAAATCAAGACAGAGCATGACCATTATACAAGGCAAATTCTGCTGGACTTAGTCATTGCCCTCCACAGCTTGCTTCAGCTCTTGTAGCAGAGTATAATGCCTTGCACTTGTACCAGCACAGCCATTTGTGGCACTGTGTTGTAAACTAGATCAAGTATAGCTCCATTATTAACTTAAGAGAACATTAGTCAGTTCATGGCAGCTCATCGTCCACTCTTGTAACACTGCACAGGCAAGAGGAGGTAGCAGCCCCACTGCCAAAAGCAGCTTTTCTAACCACACGGTTCAGGAAACACTCCTCCCTTTTCATGCCCCTGCACCACAATTTAGCGTTGCTTCAGCTGAGCCAGTATGACTGTGATTGACAGTGATTCAGCTTTAATTCATATAATCACATTGATATGAGAATCTGTTTTCCAGAACCAAAAGACTATCAAAATCACAGATGATTTCAGTGAGGGCTACAATCAAGTGTATCAACAAAACCAAGAGAGCCTCACAGAAACAAGAAGTCAAAAGGCAGGGTGACGATGCATGCCAGCAGCTTTCCTGCTCTCAAGCCAATAACTCAAGAAACTGCATCCTTAGATACAAGTTGATCAGTAAGCAAACCAACCTTCAGGAAATTGGTGCTTTTTGTCCTGCTGTTCACTGAATGACTTAAAATTTCAAGGACCTCATCTCTGAATTTCCTATCTATGGCACATGTATTTCCCATCTGTGCTGTGCAGTCTGATTCCATGAGGATTTTGCATACAAATAAACCAGAACTATGTTTTGAAGGTAGTTTTGTATTACCAGGTGTGAATCTCCTTGGAAGAAAACATTTTATTATGAACCTATGTGAGCCACATGCCCACATACAGAGAAATCAGGCTAAACGTACTGTCCTTGCAGTATAAGAAAATTTGGCAGTAGGCACACCATTTTGGTGCAGAGATCGTGAGGCAAGTAAAAAGAAACAAGGGAGAAGTTATTTACTATAACTTCTTAGTCAAACCACATGTAACATACAGACCAATGAGCACAGATCCAAAACTGGATCCTCTTAGGCCACCACATTCAAACCTTTAAGGTAGCCAGACCAACAAGAAGAAATCTGCATACCCTAAGGACCCACAAAAAGCCCAAATGAAGAACTGAATCTTCAGCCTGAGGCCACCTTCCTGGTTTTAGCATAAAACACTTTATTTTACTTATTCCTTAGTAAATATTGCTTGATTTCTGCAAAACAGCATCAGTGTACTTATCATGACAGACAAAATTAAATTCTTTTTCTACTTAGGTCTTCAAGTTAATGACACCTTTATTCTAAACAGGAACTAAACCATCCTTTGATTTGAGGATTACAGCCCCATCTCACCTCACCAGATGCAATTTGACTGAGGTCAATTTTCCCACTGCCTCATCACTGATGACATCCAACACGGTGCCTATCACACCACAGTGTCTGTGAATACCTTAAATATAACACACGAAGAGATCCAAGGAAAGGTGTAATATCTGCAAAAGCAGATGGTGTAATAGGTCTGGCCTGTTGGATAAAAGCCCAGGTTTTCATACCTTAAAATCAATTGAAAGCTTGAGCAAAATGAATCCAGCAGCTTTCTGAATACGTCCAGATTTGCACTTCAGCATAGTTTTTGCATGAGCAACCTTTCTTCACAGTCTGGAACAGTGCTTAACAAGATAAATGGAGAAAGCATGTTGCCATGTAATGAAAGTAAAACCAGAATCTAGAGTACAATCTGAAGAATGCTATATAGCATGTTAAAAAAAAATAAATATATAGAATTAGGCATACAGCTTCAAAGGATAAAATATTCCCCCAAAATGGCACAGTTAAATCCATGGCAGAGAACATTTATCAAAGGAATTTTCCTGCAGCATGCTATTTGTCCTTCTAGAACCAGAAACGGGGATTTGTATCAAAAAGCCTAAAAGAAGCATCCAGAGCAGAACACAAGAGAAAACTCTCGTGATCTTAAAACTTATAATGGACTTTAATGTTCACTATGTAAGATTCAAGCCTACAGCAGGGTTCCTTAGAGTATATCAGTGCACCAATATGTCCAGCAGGAGAAGCCCCTCAAAAGCATGAAAGAACTTAACACAGAAACTGGATATTTTATTATTTTAATGATTTTCCTTAACATTTGCAGTGGGACTGCAACCCAGAGTTAACTATTTTCAATAGAAACACCTGCTCTTCAAGAAACAAAGGCATTTGGAGACATGTTCAGTACACAAATTACACCATAAAGGACTTCTTTATGTCACTAATTTCTCCAAACACATAAATCAGCTAACTCTTCCATTCGATCAAAAAGAGAAACATCTAAATAATATTCTCGTCCACTAAGAGATTGCTACCAAACTTCACACAGAAACAGGAATTTGTTTGTAGCTCCCAGACACAAGTATTTAACATACAATAGCCCTCTGGGGAAACACGATACAGTTCAATGTTCAACACTGCAATCAGCTGTCAACACTTGCTCCCCTACGCTCACACAATGGCTAAAGGCAATCTCAAGCTCTAAGGCTGCAGTCAGTCACCCTGAAGAGAAGCAATATCTTTTTCCTCCTCTTGAACCCCACATAGACCCACCGTTCTAAGTTTTCTTCTTAGATTATCTCTTATTAGTTTAATTTTTTATTTTTGTTTCACCATAATTATTACAGATTAGCCACAACTAGTGACTGGACAAGGGAAGGTGTAGATCACTGCTGTTAGATCACACACATGACAATGGCCTTTTTCCCCTCAGGTGACCACAATAAACTCACTCCCATAAAGAAAGTGTGCATTGGTTTTGAATAGTTTACCTGTCTATAAAGTAAGAGCTACATTATTCTTCATTCTTCCTCTTTCTGTAACTGAAGACAGAACTAGCTCAAGGACAATGCAGCACTTCGTGCAGGTCTCTATGACCTTGCAAACTGGTGCTGCACTGGTCTCTGCCTGTAGCACACAGCTTACTTTTCATGATCAATAAAACATTTAGCTGCAGCAGCTTAGGGTTTAGTGCAGTGGGATCTAGGTGAATTGCAAAGAATGGCATATACATAAATTGAAATAAAGACAGTTAAATAGCACTTCAGGGTCTCAGGCACCACAAAAGTACAAAACACTCAGACACTGAATGATGTCTCTTGAGAGATGATCATTCTCAGAGAAGATTAGATTTATTTTGTTAAACTTTCTATTTCTTAGTGTCATCTGAGCTTTTAAAAGTCACCCTGAAACATGTATTCACTTCTTCACAGGGTGCTGCGTTCACATAAAGATGTCCTCTGAATCCTGTTGCCCTATTTTGATACCACCCCCTTCAGCTATCAGATACTTCAAACATTTGCAGACTAAAACCGCGACACTTTTAAATAGCATGATCTTAGTCATCCAAAGTGAAACTCCTCGAGGACAAAGCAGGAGTGTTTGGTTTTGTAGTTGCATTTCTTTCTAACCTCACTTAAACTTAAGGTCTCATTCAATGCAGTATTCTTAAATTTCTGAAACTTAAGGAACCATAAAAATTTATAATAAGAATAAAAATATATGTTGCATTTAATAAAAATACTTTGGAAACTGGATATTTGAAAGATGCCAAATTGAATTAGTTTACAGTCTCCAAGATCTAAAGAACAAGCAGTGTATGTTTTGAAGTGGTGGCAGGAAAAGCGATAGAGCCCTGTGGTCTGTTTATTTGCTGGACCAACTTGAGGTTTGCTCACAAGTCATTTACAAACCCAAGTAGCAAAAATAAACATTGCTTCCTTCACAAAAACCTCTAAACTAATTAAAACAAAAGGAAGGAGATACTCAGCTTGAGCTAGACCTCTTCTGTCACTTCAGTTCTTTGTTTCATACACATCCGGCAACTTCTCTTACCGCATCACTTTTGTCTACGCATCCTCCACCCTCTCTGGACTTCTGACCAACTTCTCTCTATACTTGCTTCTACATTAGGAATTAAGAACTTTATGCTTTTCCTCCCTACCTCCCCACTGCTCTAACCTGCCACTCAGAGTATGTGGTAGTGGTAATTTGTGCCTACTACTGCATCATAATGTGTCCTTTTACATTTAAGCACCAAGTCAGGCTCTATCACTACAATGTTTAACCTCCACATTCTTCATGTTATACTAATGCATACAGATACTTCCTTAAAACGTCCTGCTGAAAGGCAAAGAACATTTTTATTTTCTTTTAGTCAAACCAACCATCCTTAGGATTTTTAACTACTGTTGGAATTATGTTGATTTCTGTCTACTCCAACATATCTAAATAATCTGGTGGTGTTCTAAATTAAGGAAGCACCACTGCCAAAGCAGCATCTATAATATTTTCATGAGTTTCATTAAATCCCCTGAAAAAAAAGCCACAACAACGAAACAGTGTACATTTCAGAAATGTAGGGGGTTTCAAATGTTCAAAATAGGTTCTGGCAGAACCTGCCTTCAATATTAACTTCAGAACAGGATGTTATGTGCACAGAAGTGATGTCCTACATGACATTAAGCACAAAAATCCTCCTTTACTACGTCAGCTAATTCAGTTCTCTGCCATAATGTCACAATTTCCCCAGTACCACAGCACCTTTGTGAGAACTTTTTAACATCCTCCATTCATTTTGTAATACTAGTTAGAGGTTCTCACATCAGAAGGTTATGATCCTTCCAAGTCAAAAGTAAGCTTTTTATAACTCTGTGGATACTTTCCTTAGAAACAGTGAAGTATACCCCTCTTATCTCTACAATAGACTTAATTCTCTGCTACCCCTCTTCTCTGTGGAAGGCACTGAACTACTGCACTTCCAAAGCACTGTTTTCAAGAGCCTTTCCCACTCCACTTCAACCTCTTCATCAACTGCAGGCAGCAGCTCCAGGAAATGTAATTATTGAACAACCTTGTATGTTTTGTAACTTGAACTGAAGAGCTCTAGTCATCTAAATTCCCCTTAGCCAATCTTTAGCACAAGAAAGCCTTCTAATTGGAGCCACCAAAAAAAGGAAAAGTCTCTCATTAAAGGGCAGACCACACAACAGAAAAGGAAAACACAGAGACTCAATTTGATTACAATTCTAGCGTACTATTGATTTTCACGTTGTAGGTTTTGGTTCTGTTTATTTTTTAACAGACTGCAGAAACTTATAATCCCTTAAAAGAGATTGCTAAATTTGTTATATTGATGCTATTTCTCTGTTAGTCAGTACCTCTCTCATTATTTACTAGTGTCTGTGATTTGAGAGTCTACTCTTTGATCCCTAAGCAACAGGTTTAGAAAAAGTCATGTACAAGAACAAAAACTGAACACAGTATCAGTAATATTCCTAGCAATATGATCATAAAAGACACTAAACTTCATGTTAAATATGCTAATTTGTTGCTATAAAAGGGACTAATCCATCTCATAGTACTATTAGAGACATTATAAAGGCATGCACGTGTGATATTTGTAGATGTATCTACAGCTACTAAAGTCATCATTACTACTCGCACAAGTCCACTACAAAAGTTGTACAGTTGATGCAATGTCCAGGGCAATCAACATGCCACACTTAGACTGCGGGTGGCTCAGATTCATGTCTGCCTGATACCTGTCTGCAAAACACCACCTACATTTACACTTTTTCCTTGGTCTTAGCACAACTCTTTTTTTTTTTTTTTTTTCCTGTGGAATTTCAGCAGCCACAGGAAACGGGACCCTGTAACACCTAGAAGAAACAGAGCTATAAAGTCAGGTTTCATGCCTGCAAACACCTTACTGACTTCAGAGATTCCTCAGTAGTCCAAAGCATGCCTTCTCTAAAGTTACAGTTCACTTTTCAATGCAGCTCTTCAGAAAGATACATAACCTTCTTCACTTTTCAGCTCTTCCTACAACTTAACTGTCTTATTCTACAGAGCAATGCAAGCACGCTGCTCCCCAAGCACTCACTGTCATCAGTAGTCTGCTGGGTCATTAGCTGCATTCAAGGTCCCCCTTATGAACGGTTCCTCTGGCTACAGCTGCCTTCTTCAGCATGTTCAATACATAAGGCTAAAACATCTCTTCAGACATCACTGCCTTTTGACATTTCATTCCCATGCCAGTACCTCAGGGACTTCTTGACTGCTTTGTGTTACAAATTTTGTGCTGCACTGTAAGTTATTCTCAAATAAACTTCAGTCCAATCAGCAAAGCTCAAAAAGGCTTCATGGTCTTTTACAGCTATGTCAAGACAATGGTAAACATGAAAGAGGGCAGCTCAGTGATCAGATCCCTGTGCATGAGGCTGAGGTGCTGCAATCACTGCATGTTACAAATTAAACTCACCATGCACATAATTATTTTGCTCTGGTTTTGCTGTCATGTTTCAGGTTATTCTCTAAGTTGCTAATGACAACTGACTTTTGACATGACTGGTTTTGAGGCTTTTCGCTTTTGAGAGTGCAACAGTGCTCCCAAAATGTAAAAGATCATGAATCTATGAAAATAAAAGGCTTGAAAAACACTCAGTTATTTTATACACTCTGAAGAGCAGCATTTTTACATAATATAGCACAGTCTGTCAAAACTACATTTGGCCAAAGTACTCAGTGACCAGATAGAGATATGAGATCAGAGAGTACTTTATTTCTTTGAAGTCCACAGACAAAAAGGAAAAATGGCAATTTTACTGCAGCATTTAAAAAAAGAAAATCTGATATTTTGCCCCAGAACGACCACAAATGGAATTATTTTGAATAGAAGAGCTAGTGTATCAGAAGCTTTTCTCTGAAACAGAAGAATGCTTAAAGTAGACTAAAATGTTTCAGCTTTCATTCAAATTGCAGGTACTGTTTTCACTTCTTTGCAACCAACTGCTGGTGCCCTACAGCAGCAGCCCTAATGCTACAGCTCTGCTTTGGGCCAGCATCTCATAACTAATGATGTGTTGAAATGCTGACTGACAACCAAATAAAGCACATGATCCTGTGACAATCCTATTACTAATTTGTTTCCAAACTAACAGGCCAGTTGATCAGGCCAAAGGCTCAGGCCTCATCCATGTTTTTCTCTCTGTGATGAGCTACCATTCGTAAAAAACCTACTCCTCTGCCCTATAGCCTGCAACAGCAGAAGCCTGAAGCAGAACTATTTTCTTCTGAACATGAGTTTTAGACATCCTTTGACAGTGATAGCAAATCACCACAATATAGCAGAAATTACTCTGCTTTCAATAGCAGAGTAACACGCACAATGAAAATCAGGCACTTGTTTCATCTAGTTTGCATGGCACTTAAAGATCAGACTTCAGGTGTTAACTTCTACGTAGCCATTAAGGAAGGGAGAGATACACTGGAACAGCAAGTTGCTCATACCATGCAAGCATATTTATCCTCCGTCAATTATGTCATCCAAAACTTCAACTCTAGCACAAAATTAAGAGAACATCAGAAGCTTAAGCATGAGTATCTAACAAAAAATACCAAGTTTATCCTCTGAGTAACTTCACAATTATGCAGCAAACATCTTTGCACATGAGAGTAGTTTCAATACTACAACAGAGTCTGATACATTTCCAAAAGCATGTAACATCAACCAGAAAGACAAATCAATGTATCTGATCAGTGAAGACAGGAAAAACTTACCTGGCAAGACTGTGATCATGTTGCAGAATTACTCCAGGTGGAAACACAAAACATCAAATACCACACAGATCTCCACTTTACAGCTTTCTTTAGCTCGAATATGTAATCTGAAGTTTAACATTGCAATGGAAAATGCTACATAACAACAAAAATGAAATGCTTTCAACTCCTGAGAGCTTTTCCACCCAGAGATTACTACGGTTTAAAACTGCATGCAACATGTATTGTTTCAAATGTTCAAGCTTGTCCTCTGATAATCCAGTTATATTTTAACACACTCAAGTCTTTCATGTCTTAAACTGAGTAAATTTATTTTTTTTATTTTTTTTTTTTTTATGCTGTGACACTTTTTGTCTTTAAAATAACTGAGTCTTTAGGAAAAGGTAGTGAAAAAGGATACCCACCCACTCTCAGGACAGCATAGAAGTGTTCTTCAGCAGGGCCCCTGCCTGCTTCCCATTGCAGCCCCAGGTAAGCTGGGCTCTTTGCATGCGGAGGACACCCTCAGAGCACAGCATGGACCAGCCCCACCATAATCTGAACAGAAAGATGCTTGAACACACCAGTTGTCTGTGAAATTGAAAATTGTCTCAGCACTACCTTTTATTTTAGCTTTAAGAAAAACCCATAATGAAAACAGTGTTTTGCATGAGCATTTTATAGAGCTGTGCACCCTGCAAGGATGCCCTGGAGCATTCATTCGTTATGTGCCTGTGTAGGTGCCAATCAGGCAGAACTACCATCTACACAGAATCACATGCAAGGACAAGGTCCAACAAGCAGTTCTAAAGCTACTGGTGTTATGCTGTAAAGAATCACACCTTCCATCTTTTACTGTGAGCATGCAGTGACAGCCCTTTAGGCAACAGAACACATCATCTCTCACATGTCTGGATGCCAAAGCAACAAAGCAACAAGGTTTCACAGCCACGGGAATCCCATGCTAGCCAACTGCTCCATTGCAGCACAGAATCATTGAATCCCAGACTGGGAGGGACCTCAAGGATCATTTGGTTCACCGTTTCCAGGCAAGCACGACCTAGATGGCCTAGTCCATGTTTTAGATAAAGGTTTCAGCTGAGATAGTTACCATTTATACTTTAATGTTTCCTCAAGACTTTAAAATCTGAAAATACAACTTAGAACACAATATATAAATAGTGGGGGGGAGGTTTGGGGGGGGGGGGAATAAGAGCTGCTGGAGAACAGTAGCATTAATAAAAGGATGGTTTCCATGGAGAACAAAAAAGGTTAAATCATAATTTATTGAAAATAATTCAACTCTATCAGTTAAGACTGATACATAAGCTCTTAAGAATAATAACAAACCTGGCATCTATGTCAGGTATTTACACTGATTATCATTTGCAACTTGACAGCAATTTCACAGGTAAAAGCTGTCGTGGAAATAGATTTTTATTGCAAATAGAAAGCTGATGGCAAGATACAGCCGGTGAAAAACAGCTAAAGGAGAGAGAGCTACATGTCATGCACTCATGGGGTGAGGTGTGCACATACAACTTCATTTCTGTAATTAAATGTCAGGTTACATAAAGCAAGTATATAATTAGTCTGGCATAATGTAGTGCCATTCAGAGGGACCTGGAGCCTTGTGTGCTCACCAAACAATTTGTATTAAAACAACACAAGCTGTTCAAACAAACTGACATTTTTTAATCCCTACTTATTACAGACCTTTATTATCAGTTTCTGAGAAAGGATGTTTGTTACAAATACAAAATCTTTCAAAATACATTTAGAAGGATGAAACTGGAAAAGGCCAGAGCCATGTATCACAGAATATTTATTACATGAAGATAACACTGCAGTGTGTGCCCACTTACTGGGATGACCTAAAAAGGGGTCATGCTATATGAAAATAGGCAAATAAAATTCTGACTTTGATGAATTAATAGTTTTATTGGGTTACCCAAAGCCTTTTGCACTGAGAAGAGATTTGGGTACTTCTCTATATGGAGGTGGAAAATACAAAGGCAAATCTGCTGGTCTTGATACTTTCCAAATATCCCTCACCTTGCATTATTAAAACTCCCCTTCCTTCAAGCCACTTAAGAACTGAACTCTTTTAATGTTTAAGCCAAAATTATTTCATAGTAATAACTGCAACTAATACTAAATACTTCTAGTAAGCATCCTTAGAGAGGGTGCACTAAGTGCCAATGGTCTTGAAATACTCAGTATCTGAAATCCTTACTCAAGAAAAAAACCCTCGAGTCCTCAGGGGTGAGGATTCAGACAAGCAAACCCACAAGCCAAGGTTCAAGATCCACCCCTATAACATGGAAACATTGTTCATTAGGGCAAAGTATGATCAAGCTACTGTTTACCCGGTTTTAGCTTTACTCAAAGAATTTTTGCATCAGAATATATTCCAAAATTTGCATTGATCCTACTTCAAAAATAATCTTGGTTCTTCATCACAGTCAAAGGAAGAAATCCTGCATTTTCTGCATTAATCACTAATTATATTCAGAATCTGAATCATGTTGCTACCCACCCTTAATCTCATTTAGGAAAAGATTAACCTTTCCCGATTCTTCACCACAGAATCAACTCTTGAGAATTACAATGTGAGAAAGGACACGTGCCTCCTGTGGCAATAAAACCTTTCCCCTTACTCTTATATTGTCTGTATCAGATCACATAAACAAGAGAAATTTTCTGTATTTCATGAAATTCGGATTAGGAAATAGCAAAGGATGTGTCAGAACAGTCAGTTTCTGTACAAGACAGAAAATGTTTTGATTGCTGAACACAAAGTAATTACTTCAACTCTACAGTAACAGAAGATGTGTAAATGCTCTTGTAGCTGAGAAACTAAGGTAAAACCTGACTAAAATATTAAAATCATTCAAAATACATCTATAGAAAATGAGCAATGCTGATGGTGAACATGATTTAACTGAATCCAGAGTACTGTTCCCCTCCAGAATGATATTCTCAAGGGAACTACTTGAAATTAGGTTTCCTATCTGACCAATACTTCAGCCCCATATATAATCAGATATTTTGAATAATCCACAAAGGCTCTTAAGCTTTGCACTTCAAGACTGCATTCATTCTTATTTTTAAACATCTACAAGGGGGAAGGGTGTGAAGGAGTGTTGATAGCTTGAAACTGGTTCCAATAATAAAAGGGAAGGAATCCTTCCAGAAAACAGTTCAGACACAGATGTTATAGCCCAGAACTTACAGGAAACCCATGACCATCAATGAGGAGTGTTACAGAGAGCCACCAGTGGTCAGAAAGTGAAACAGGATACCACTAGATACAGCTTGCTCAAATGATTTCATATTACAGGAAGGAACTGGTAAACCACGTACTGTTAGATCCATGAAAGTCAGCTTCCTCCTCACTCACTGGGCTTCCCCATAAACCACTTTCGGTGGCAGTATAAACCTCTGCATTCTAACTGGGTATAATTCACACAGTAAATGCCAGGGCTTTGCAGAAATAATGGTTAAGAAACCTTTTCTTTAGAGCTGCACATAGTATTTGCAGACTGAAGAGATTAAGATATATCCATCTGCTTAAAAGTGACTTTGTGACGACCACTGAAAAGCACATAAACACACACACGCAAAGTAAGGTAACTGGTTGTGTTTTGGATTCACTCTCTGCCAAATACTTTCTTAAGCTAATATTGATATTTTAACCGCAGCTCAAATTCTCTGACTGAAGTAAATATGCCTTTATAGTGGATTGCTTTTTCTGGACATATGCCACTCCAGACATTATCCTTCGTTAATGACAGAAATGGGACTAGCTCTTGTCAAGAAACTGCTTAAGGACACACAGTCTGTTTTTTTCTTTTTCTGAATAGAGAATATAGAAAACATTAAGTTACTGAACTTCATACTCCCTAAAAAATTTAACACTTTAACTTCTTTTACAACAATTAATTCTCATCTTCAGGTATTTTTTAAGTATTCTTCTTACATGTCCTTGAATTCAGACTATTTCATCTCTGCAGAGCAAACAAGCAGCAGATCTTGTCTGATCGTTATTTGATTTGCCATGCTACAGTGAGTGAAATGCATTATACCAGTGATTTTACAGCACTGAGTGAAATGACACGCTTCCTGCACATTATGAAATCATATATCAATATTATGAACATCTTTTATGGTGCCTTCATATGCAGTCAGTTTCTGGAATTCTTCCTTGCCTCTTAATTCTCAACTTCAGCATTTCTCTTAAAAAATATTATATATATAATCTAATTATCCTAACTAGAAATACAATGAGTTTAGCACAGGGATCCATTGTCTGTGGGCTTTGGTATGGTTTGGGGTGGGGGGAGAAAAAAGGTGGTTGTTGGTCTGGGTTTTTTTTTTTAATATGCCTTTTTCCATTAAAAAGAGCACGTCAGCTTTGCTAACTGCATGCAAACTGTGCTGCCAAGGCAATTATTTAATTTCCAATAATTCAGACTAAGAAAACATGCAAAGACAATCATAGCTCATCTGAGGTGACATCCTAACAATGCTTCAGCAAAGAAAATCAAAGAGATCATGGCTACAAGCTAGTCATGGTGAATCCTAGACAATCACAACAGCTGTTAGTAAAATCCTGAAGGACCATTTTTCTTCAGTAGCTGTTATTACACTATAACATTAAAAAGTCTAAAAGGGAATAACAGTTTTTCCTTCCAAAACCAGCACAAAACAATACCTCATTCTGAAATTTTTAGTAGTTGGAAGTGACAGAGTCTGTCACTATTTCTTTAAAGACAATTTACAACACCTTGTGTTTCAAATATTCTCTACTCTGCTTTTATGATTAAAATCAGTTAACAAAGATTATGTCAGAAGCAGTTCCTATGACAGTCATTACAAATAGGCAGTCTTGAAGAGCAGACACTAAACTCTGGATGGCAGACAAACTCTTCTTCCAATTCTGCTATGTCTCCATGATACAGAGGCAACATCACTCATTTGTGTTCATTTTACATACCCAGTATTTATCCTTTGCCTTTGGACAGTATACACAATAGCTGGCAAGAAAAGCAAGCCATTGTGTGCTCTGTAATACAAAATATAGGAGAGACCAAGTGAGATCTCCTGTCAGGGAGCTAACTGTCAACTGCATTGGAATAGATTGGTAAAGTTGTAGGTAGCTGAGTTCCACTAAACTGCTGAAAGGATTTGCTGTTGGACAAATCCACATGCACAAGTTTAACAAGGTTTTCAACATCTGCTTACAAGTAGTCACAAACATGGAATTCCCATTCCTTTTAAAACTCCATCAAGATTCAGAATCTTCGGAGTTAATTGCAGGACTCTTAGAAAAGGGAGGAGAATAAGAAAAGATGAAATTCCACCATCTATACATACTCTCTCATAGCTCAGTTAATGACCATAAATTTGTATTGGATATTTGAAAAGTAATCAATGCACTGATTCTTAAAAGTGCTCTTAAATCACAGCGTCTACAACTACAATATGTGAGATTGAAAAAGGCTAGGAATATATATGCAGCACAGGGCTTGGATGAGAGAGAGTAATGCAGAGATCCTTCTCTCTTGTAGGATTTTGTGGTTTGATGAAGGGTTTTGTTTTGATTTGGGGTTTGTGTGTGTGTGTGGTTGGGATTTTTCATTTATTTATTTGAATTGACTGCTGTAAACACACTACTGGCTAAGCCAAGTCATCAGCACTTCTGTTCCTATCGCATTATTCCTCATGATTCTTTAGGAACAGCCTTTTTCAAATTACTAACTTTAATTTTAAAAAGGATGGGAATGGATTTAATATAATTCATCCAGGGACCATTTTCTCCCTTAACTTTCACTCCCTTCTGCAGTTCACACATAGCCTATACTGCAGTGAAAAATGATGCAAAGTATTTATATATTTTTGTTCATTCAATTAGAATTCAAATTTCGAAGACAGCAAATGACAGTATCACATTCATAGTCCTCTGAGGGAAGAAAGGGCAGTTATTGAAACTATTCATACATATAGAGTGCCAGTTCACTCAGGAAGCAGCCAAGCAATAGTTCAACACAGAAATGACTTCAAGTCCTGTTCGGCACGTCTGAGTGCCAGGCCAGAATTTTCAGTATATGGAAAACAAGTCAAATACACAACTTGCTGCTGTAAGAAAGCACCACCTTCTGCATACACAAGCTTCCTAAATCTTATGCTGTATTTCTAGATCTCATTACCTGAATCATAGAATCATAGCCTAGTTAGGGTTGGAAAGGACCTTAAGCTCATCCAGTTCCAACCCCCCTGCCATGGGCAGGGACACCTCACACTACACCATGCCACCCAAGGCTCTGTCCAACCTGCCTTTGAACACCGCCAGTGATGGAGCATTCACAACTTCCCTGGGCAACCCATTCCAGTGCCTCACCACCCTTACAGGAAA